>JANDKE010001605.1:0-13509 GCA_027627275.1 Coprinellus aureogranulatus | reverse complement strand
ATCCAGGTCGGTCCCGATCGCTCAATAACCTTGCCGACTCGCTTTCGAAGACGGGGTCTCCCTGAGGCCTTGCGGGAAAGCATCTCCCTGCTCCGTCAAGGCCTAGAACTTCGTCCTCCAGGCCATCCAGATCAGTTCCTATCCCTCCATAACCTTGCCACCTCACTTTCAGAGACTGGGTCTCCGGAGGACTTGCAGGAATCCATCTCCCTGCACCGTCAAGCCCTGGAACTTGAACCGCCAGGCCATCCAGATCGGTCCCTATCTCTCAATAACCTCGCGTTTTCCCTTTCAACGACGGGGTCGACAGGCGACTTGCTGGAGTCCGTCCACCTGTACCGTGAAGTATTAAAACTTCGCCCACCTGGACACCCAAAGCATGGTCTGTCTCTCAAAACCTTGCATTCACACTTTCGGAGACAGGTTCTGTCGAAGATCAGGAGGAATCAGACCGCCTGCTTCGAGAGGCGCAGGGTCTCTCCGCCTGAAGCATGACCTCAACCACGCTGTTGTCCTGTTCCAACGATCACTTTCACTGCTCCTTATAGCACATACGGACGCACTCGGATAGCTTACGCATTCTGGACAATACTTTGACAATACTCTTGATACAGCTCTGAAACCTTTTCACCCTTCTCAATGAAACTTCGTAGCCTATATTTGCCGGATATCGAACAGTGTCAAAATACCAATAAACACGCCTTACATGCGGCACGAGCCCGCGCGCAACATTCAACCACAAACCACACCCTACATGTACATCTGCGTTTACATCAGCGAGAAAGTCCTTCCTCGTGCTCACTGCATCCCAATGAATGGTAACTTCGAAGGCGGATACCACGCCTTGTGCGACTGCCGTTATCACTGGAGCGACGCTATAGTGCTATGATACCTCTCTACTGAAGCCTGTGGTAAAGACTCCATAACTAGGACGACGAGACTCGACACTCGTACGCTTCGTCCGTGCCGACGTTACGCTGTTGCAGAGTGGTTCAACCTTGCCGCACTACTCTGATCAGGCGGATGTGGTCGTACACGACCACAATGGCCGCTTGTGTCAATGTAGTTTGTGGGTACGACACCTCCTCTCCACCCTCAAGTGGTTTTCGCAAACCACAATCTCCAGATCCGGATCAGCATGATGTGGTGAGCATGCACCACACGGCTGTACTTCTTGGATGTAGTTGGGTTAAACCACATCCCACTCGCATTCTGGATGTGGTGCTCAAAAACCACATTCTCTCCCGGAATGGGTATGGTACGAGTGTACCACACCCGCTTAGATGGTGTGGTTTGGTGATCCCACACGTTTTCATCGAATTGTGGTTTCGTGAAACCGCATTGAATGTTCGCTCTGGTAATATGTTCCCTGCCCCATATTTGGGATAAAGCAATCCAGCAACCCGGTTGACACTCTTCAACCCCGGGTTGCCCGATTAGTTGTTCAGCAACCCCCGTTGCTGAGTCCGGAGCGGTTTTGATGATCAGACCGAGCCCGCCCGTGGAGCAATGGGCGGGCGGGCTACATTAAGCGCTCGTCTGCGTGACCGTACCCCCTTGAATGAAATGACATTTTTGTGCGAACGGCTGATGTCCTACTCTTAAAACAAGTTGTCACGGCTTCATTACATATCCCTTTACCTACTTAAACGACAAAATCAATCTTTTGGTTTTCTGGAGGGAACAGAATGATCACTCTTGTTTAAGGAGCTTATTCACCGCTGACTAGAGTTCGTGGGCTGGAATCTTCGAATATGAGAAAGATACTTCATGTAATACTATACGCGAGCTATAACAAGTAAATAAGTACAAAGGTTAGTCTGTATAGTAAGTGCAAGGCGCGAATATGTCTATGGATCTGGGCTAGACGGTAGAAGCCGAGGGCAATTCTTTCTATTGTGGCCTAGTCTCTTACAGATGCCGCACTTCTTCGGACCGGTTTGAGTGGCCACGCTCTTGCTTCCGCTCCCACCTCCACCCTGAGGGCGACCTTCAGTGGAGCCTGTGAGTCTTTTTGATCGTGGTCGGCCTTTGACCTTCCGCGCGGGAGGATCACGAAGGCTCTCGTCTCCACTCGTCGATTCGTCACCTGTCCCTGTCCGGCGGCTACACGTACGATGAGTAATGACTTCCATGTATAGATACGAAGATAGACATACCGAAGGTCGCTCAAATCTCTCAATAGTTTGTTCAATTCCTCCTCTGTGTGAACAGAAGATACAAGTGGGCGCAACGCAGCTTGCGCCTCGTGAAACACTTCGCGTGCTGGTAACGTTTGCGTCGTTGGTGGTCTGTCACAGCTACCAGGCATAACATAGAGCGGATTGCTGTGGGCGATTGCGCTCTGGTGACTGATCGGTGATTTCGCACCCAACTTCGTATCAACACCAGAAGGAGTCACCCTGTCACCGGTGTGGTTAGGGTGAATACAAGTCGGCTCGGAGGAACGCACAGTATCTGCTTCGCGCGCAGATACCGACGAGATTGAGCTGATATCAAGATTTGCATCTTGGTACCACCTGTGTAGGATAGCATTGTCAGCGGGATCTCGCCAAATATGACGTCGAATGTAATCTCACCTTCGGTTTATCACAGACATGTGGAACCGAATTCCAGTGTTCCCGGATGCAGAAAGCACAGTGAAGTAATGTCTGCAGGGTATCCCTAGACTCAAGCCCATGGTGCAGTCGCAAACGTAACTCTGATCATCCATAAATGCGAGTATGTGAGACTTGCCGCTCCCCACGTGCTGAACACGGAAAAGTGTGCGCACTCGCAGTCCTTGGTTGACTACGAGTCGCAATAGCCACTTGCTATCAAGGTGAGCACTGTCATTCTGGAAGCAATCAAGCATAGGCTATTTCTTTGCGTGAGCAGGACTGAATTAATGCTGTGAATTGTCAAACTCACCTGCTCTTGATTTCCTTCCCATTCAAAGCTGGACTCCGATGTGACTGTAATCGCGTGCTCCGTCTAAGTTTAAATGAATGAACATGTCAAGTTCTAGTAGTACAGGCATGAAGTGCGAACTCACCCAATAGCGAAGGCCTGCTGGTAATTGAAGGGGTGTGACGTTATAGTAGAGGCTGAGTTCCATCTGCTTGAAGCCAGTTTGAAGTGCGAAAGGCACCGTGTGCCTGCGGAACAAAGCGAGTGGTCCCGGGAAGACACTTTCGATTGGCGTTGGATGCTTCTGACGGAATGCCTTTAATCGGAGTGTTAGGAGCCTGAGTCCAAAAAGAGTGTGATTAGGACGACGTACATCTCGGGCACTGCGCATCTCCTTGACTGACTGCCCGCTCGTACGCTCGTTCAGAGCAGTGTACAGCTGAAAGAGAGATGTCTTCGCCCCGGAGAACGCCCTTGTGACCCGATTCTCGCTCTCGACACGTCCACTTGTGCGAATGCCGACTGTGAACTTGTAGGCTGTGTACGTCCAAGCCCATTTCTCGCGGCACGGCCAGAGCTCGTTCCTCAAATAATCCGCAGCCTCAGGGAAACGTGCAAGAAGGGTCTCCCATAAGCGTGCAAAGATCTCCGGTGAGACTGCTCGGTACACCACCCAGAATGCTGACATGAATTCGCCCCACCGAGCCCCGAGCTTTCTCCGCAGATTCTGGTCCACATTAGTGAGCAGATGGTGCAGGCAATAGAGGTGATCGGTCAGAGGGAGGACCACCGGGATGACGGACAACAGAGTCGCATGGCGATCGGAGATGAATGTTGTAGGTGGGGATTTAGTGAAACGAAGGTAGCACTGAAATATCCATTTGACTTGCTCCGAGCCTTCGGTTGCGGTCACAGCATAGAAGGCGTTGCGTGACGCACAGAAGCCGTCAATCACGATTCCGATACTGAGTGGGTACTCGACGTCGTTGCGCTTGTACGTCGAATCGAAGACCAGGACGTCACCGTACCGATCGGAGAGCTCAGCTTGGAGGGGACTCTGCCAGAAAACGCCGTCAACAATGCCAGATCCATCCGGAGAGATCGAAATTTCATATCTCCACCTTGGGTCCTTGGCCTGCTTGGCTTTCAGGTCCTTCGCAATGGCTGCGCAGTCGCCTCCCTGAGATTTAATATCCTCTCGAGCCTCCGCTCTATGCTTGGTGATCAGGGCGCTTATTTGGCGAGGCTCCAACTCTGGCTCATCCGGGGCACTCAGCAATAGGACCTCTGCAACCTGACTTCGCGTGAACCGTTGGTGGTTGTTCGTAGCCAGATCACGGATGACATCTTTTTGCTTTGTGGATGCGGGAGCCCTCAGCTTAGCGCCTACAGGAAGGATTGGTGGATGGTTGTGAGTGAGCTCGCAAGTCGTAACCCTCCAATGGCCCAACGTCTTATTGAAATTAACGTTGACATGCGCAGCACAGTCTGTCTTTCCAGACTTGCCCTGTCGATGTTGCGAGGGATCGAGGGATTTGTCGTGCGTCGGATTGGCCTTGCGGTAGCATTTGCATCGCAAGGTGACCTTCTTCAGACCGCCATCCGGGTAGTTCAGGGTCTGACCCTTGCACCAGATATGCCCGCGCTCCTTTTCGAACGCGTAAACAGCGGTCTGCGCTTCCTCCCAGGATTCATACAAACGGTCGATACCAGGAGGTGGGGGGGTAGGGACGATATCGCTGGAACTGGATAAATTGAAAACCCGAGGCTTAATATCCTCGAGCTTTACAGTTTTGCCAGTGGAATGGAAGGGCGTGCGGATATCAGCAGGGTCCTTCTTGATGGGGCGCTGTGCAGGCTTCTTTCCGACTTCGGTTGGGGGCGTGACGAGGTCTATGACCTCTGACTTCACCTTCCTGTTCCGGACCTGCTGCAAGGGTGTGCGAGGGGGACTTATAAACTCAATCTCGTCGTCAGACTGTTCCTCAACTTTGACGCTATTGGGTAGCCTGACCGACTCGGACACGATCTCGACTTCTGGCGATGGCAAAAGGTTCACGTCTATTGCGATGCGACGCTTTGCTGGGCGTTTATCCGTTTGGGCGTGCGAGAGAGATTCCGATCGAGAACGCTTCTCGATGGTAGCTGCTGGCAACAAGGCCGTGTGCGCTAAGGCGGGACCACGCTGTGAAGTTGCCAAGCCGAAGAGAGATGCGATAGGCGGAAGTCTGCGATTGAGCCACGATGGATGCTTGTCATGGAAATCGAATATCGGGTGAATGGCCTAATCAAGATAGATTTAGTCAGAAATACTTCTCGCAAGGATTCTGGAAGAACTCACAAAGGGTTTGTAAAGGTTATAGTCATAAAATGCCGACCCTTTGAAGTTTCCCTGCACTACCTGGACTTGCGTTGTTTCGGCCCACCACTGCATTTCTTCGCGCTGCAGCGTCTCTCCAAGAATATCACAGGCAGGTTCGATCCAGTCCTCTGGTTTGCCAGGAACAGCGAGGGCGAGAACATGGTAGTGGATGAGATCGCAGAGTGCGACATCTCGAAATAGAGCGGATTGCACACACGTCCATTTCTCCATTCCGGGGTAGATAGCTCGCTGAACGTAGTTGAGCATTGCGATGGCACAACTTCCCTCTCCTCCGTTGATGCCTTGCCGTTCGATTTTGCCCTCCTGCACTATAGCAGGTATAGGGAGCGCAGTCGTAGAGAGTGCCGCCTGTACGCGAATTCCGAGTTGTGGATCGCAGGCGTGGTGCATGGAGTCCCCGAATTCCAAATGGCGATTCCCAACGTGGTGCGTCAGCGCCGTGAAGTGTCCCTGCACCTCAGAGAATCTCGCCAGACTGATGGACGATATCTGTGTGTGCGAGAGGCGAATTCGAAGGCGCTCACACGCTGGGAAGCGTATCAACCTTTCGTTGTCGGCACAGAAGATATCCAGGTCTGCGAGGAAGTCGGGGGGTAATAAGATATGAGTTGGTGCGTCTCCAAGGGTAAAAGGATTCTGCTGGACGTCGACAGCATGACGCCGGAAGTACTCCAGCTCCATCAAGGCCGAGAGAATATTTTCCTCCACCCATTTCTCTCCGATGAGACTTTCTAAGCTGTAAAGGTTGCACCTCACGGAAAAAAATCCACTGAGACGATCCAGGAACTTGGACTGTTCAAATTGCTCGAGCACAGCTGGGTCCAGGTGTTGAGAGCACCGAGCCCGAAGATATTCGACCATGCGAGTAACTCGGCGTCTTCGCTCATCGAATTGGCATACATCTCGAATCAAGTGAATCTATTAAGGAAATGGGTCAATATTCAATCGTTCAACGCTCCCAAAAAGCCAGATATCATTACCTTCAGGAAATGGTAGTGCATAGCTAGATCCTGTCCAGCATCGCACATATAGATGACCACAGAGCGACGGCCATAATTGAACTCATTTTGCATGGCGACGAGAATGGGTCCAAGGTCGAGTGCATTTGGAATGACTTCGTTGGGTTGGATCTCGCTTCCTATGGAATCTTCTGCGAGATCAACATCTGACCACTCCCAGCTTGTAACGGAGCCAGTGGGTGCGATCTTGGGCCAGTCGGTAATCGCTGCAATCTCAGCAAAAGTGAGAGATTGGATATGCGACGCAGAGAAGCGATGGAGGTGCGAGGGGGTGGAATAACTTTGGAAGGTAGACATGATGCTGTTTGTGATGTTTTACTTCGGGCATGGACTGCAGCCTTTTATACCAGAACCTACCTTGGTTTAACCGACTAACAGCTCATCTAGGGTGAATCTATGGATATGTGCTTGTCATTCAAATTTCCTGAAGGGATTGTGGAGAATACTGTCTGCCCCTCGGATGGCTCTCCAACCGTACTGCGCCTCGCCGCGACCTTGTAAATTCAAAGAAAAAATATTACCGCGAGAGCCTCGTGCAAGCAAACATTGCAAAGTTTGGGCTAAGCGCGGTGCGGTTGAGGCAGTCCTTGTGTACATGAACCCTTTCCTCCAATGCGCAACGGGATAAAATGGGGAAAACCCTCCAAAAAACGAATTATTCGGATGCCCTTCTAGGCGCACAGGAAATACGCCGACAGTCATCGCGTCAATTTCCAATCTAAGCTCTTGTACTGCAACGGAGTCTGAGAGCCTCCGGTACCTTTCCTGTGATGCGTAGCGTAGTGCTTTGTACATACCGACTCACAGCCCCCATGGCATAGCCTCGCTGAAATAAGCGCCCACACCACCTATTGAATGGCACGGAACATGTGCTCAGTCACACGCTGCAGTTTTGGGAAGGGAAGGTATATATATTCTACACAGTATAAGCACAGAGTGACCGTACCAATACATATTGACGGGCGCCTATGCTACCTCTCCCATGTTCTCCACCGTCGCCGTCACGGTCCACCGGTGATGCTCACCGGAGAGAGAGACAAATAATACCAAAGAATGCACCTCCCATTCTCCATCAGCAACCCGGGTTGCGAGTGTCAACCGGGTTGCTGGATTGCTTTATCCCCATATTTGCAGAACTATTGCGCTCGTTTCACCATGTGCTATAGTATACATCCTAGACAGTTCCTGGCTTGCTTGGTATGATGGCTTGTAACAAAGCGAGGAGGTCATCATAAGCAAGGACGGGGAGGGGAGGAAGAAATGGGGACGATATTGGGTGCGTAAACAATATATGTACGACGGGTTAGGGTGACAGTACGTGACTGACATCTACTCCCTGCTCTACATGAGCTGGGTGCGAACGTGATAACAGCCGGAGGGGTTGCCTGCAACACTGGACGGCTTCCCCAGAATCACTCCTTGTCCCTGCCCTCATTATCGTGGTTCCAGACACGGGGGGACTTGCTCATCCTGCTGGCTGCCGTTCAGAGGGGAGCCAAAGCTCCTGTGCTAAGCATCTTCGTCCCATTCGCCCTGTTCACCCGCTGTAGAAAGTGGAGAACCTCAAGACGTACGTCATCCCGAGGTGGGTAAGTCCGTGTTTACGTTTGTGGGTTCCGCAGATAAGCCATGACTAGTGACTGACCCTGGAACCATGGTGGCAAGGGCGATGCACGTAAAGCCCTGAATCGGCGTCGGTTGCTTCTTCGGTGACAATTAGACGGAGCGAGTGAAGTCTCGCCAGTGTCGGGGGTGATTGCTGCGAAAACGAGGGACGGTACAGAGGATGTGCACGAGGAGAGGGTGAAGAGAAGGAAGCCCGAGGACGATCCGCTTCGAGGAATGTGAGAACGCGACGACTGGATTTGGGGTGCCTCCTCAGGCCTTAGGGTCGTAACGAGGGCAAACGCTGAACCGATGGCGTCGAAAGCCGTCCGCGTCGCACACGATATTCAATGGCAGTCCCAGTCGTCGGATGACGCTTAGAATCTGCCAGCTACTTCTCGCTTGAAATTTCGGGCTACGAACCACGTATAAGGAGGCAGGAGGCAGGGTTGAAGAGCGTTGACGCACCATTTTATAAAACATACCGGATCCAGCGAATGCGGGTTGGCAGCAAGCCCGTAACGATGCGCCTACTTTGCACTCCGTTCGCGTTCAGAGTAGTCATCACCCCTGCTTTAATCAGAGGGGGCCCGCTACGGTTCAGTCAAGGCAGAAATGGGAGGGTTCTTCCTCGAAAATCCTTTGCATTTTCAAAGTCTGAGGATTGGAGATGAGAGTAGAAGGGGGAAAGCGAGCGTCCGCTGGGATGAACAGCCTGGACCGGGGTCCCTTTTATGGGATCAAATTCGCACACAAACTTGAAGGTCCCAAGCTGCTGGACTTTACTATCATCAACCAGTAGTTCATTTTGATCAGAGGTTCGTTTTCCTGCCAAAATGCCATCATGCCGAAGAGCTGACCTTCGTTTTAGGTATCTTCCCCTCCTCCGATGAGCCTCAAAACTTCAGGGATTACTTAGGACGACACCCTTAACAATGCCTGAAAGTTTTGAAGCTGGCAGATAGAGAGAAAGTTGCGAAAACGAACCTCTGGGGAAAAACGACCTACTGGTTGATGATAGTATGAGCCACCGCTCTCTCCCTTTGATCTCATCCTACGTCCAACCGCAGCCTCCAGGTGCAGAATGGCAGCTTCGAGTCTTTGCAATTGGCCATGGGGATCACGCGTTTCAACACCCCGGGTATGTCAACGTACTAGAAAGACTCAGCCGACGAGCCCAAACACGCTTCATCTTCGTCCCCGTCTTCAGCGGCTATGACTTTTCCGGAGAAGGTGTCACGCTCCTCCCACTCAGAGGTTTATTATGGCGAATAATATCAGGGGAACTCTGCCCTTGGAAGGTGCTGCTTCCGAACAGCGCTGTATGGGCGTCCACCGATCTGTTCTGTGAGCTTCAGTCGCGGGCCTTTCTGGAAGTCACCCTCCTCGAGCTGTATGGGGTGAAAGACGATGGAGAGGGTGTTTCTGGCTCTTCGAGTACGCGGAGCAGATTGCTCTGGACTCGACAGTGAATGTCATTGGGGATGTGGAGGATCGGAAGAGGACGAACCGAAAGGTAGATGGGAGGAGCACCCCCGAAAAGAGTCTTATTCAGCCGCCGTTTCCCGCTCGTACCGCTCGCTCGAGGCATCTTGTTGGGACGACCCCGCTAATCGTCCCAGCGACGCAAAGTGGCTGGAAACACAGGCCTCCAATCACCTTTGTGCATACTACCGCGTACGAAGTGCCCGGGGATCGCGCTCTGGAAGCAGCGGAAGGCGAGAACGACGAAATCTCTACGTATTAACTCGATCCAGTGGGATGCGCCTCCTTGACCGAACTCTTCTTGCTTCCGGTCATTTGTTTCAGGTTCAACGCCCCAGATAGCTATTCCCTCTGGTGATCGAGCCTGAAAAGACAGCTCTTGACGGTTTGGACTCGATCCAGACTCCTGATAACATCAACTTCAAGTATCACGACTACGGCAGGTATACTGATCCACAAACTCAACGACCTTCTCGAACTCGCCGCCGGGCCCTCCCCACCTCTCCTCTGCATCGGATGCATAGTCGAAGGCGTGCTCTTCCCCTTCAACCACATAGATCTCCGTGGGGATGCCACACTTCCTGAGGAGCCCATACATGTGCTCCGAGTCCAGTACCGGCAAGCCCGTATCTTCCTTCCCGTGCAGAAAGACAACAGGCGGCCACTCTTCGTCGACGTTGAACTGCGCGAACAGCGTCTTCAGATGCCGGCTCTCTTCGCCTTTCCTAGCCAACTCCTTCACTACTGCCTCCTGCTTCACTTCATCGGCAAGGACGACATCCTCAACCTTTGTCCCTCTCGCCTCCTCCATCCCCAACTTCTCTCGCAACATGTTGCTGAAACTCGGCTCATGCTGCCCTGTGATATAGTCTAGTGCCACGCCGTTCTGCCCGTACAGCCAGATGAGCTGCATTCGGGGATTCGCAGGGTACTCTGGACTAAAGGGGTGGTCCTCTCCCGCGTACTCTGGGAGGGACCTAGCGACCACTGGTGGACGTCCCAACGGGTACGGATAGACGTATTCTTGGAAGTCTTCGTTCTTGAGCCACTTGAACGAGAACTTGAACGGCTCGGTCTTCGGCGAGAGATAGTACGAAGACTATCGGTGTTTTGTAAGTTCTGGGCCGCAAGCAACTTTGAACGACTCGGCTTACGAATATCTGCCCGCAGAGTCCATAGATCTCCACAATCGCAGCAGGCTTCGGGTTCCTACAATGCATCGCAGCGAGGTACGCTAGGAACCCACCTGCACTTGATCCCCCAATCGCGATAGCGTTTGAATCGATATTCAGCTTCCGCGGCTGCTCGTCCTCCCCAGCTTCAAAAGAAACGGCAAACCCGGGTGCGGTAATGAACGCCCACAGAGCTTTCACATCTTCGAGGATGTCGTGCCCAGTCGAAGGTGGCACCAGCCGGTAGTCCACAGAGATGAAGACGTATCCCCTGCTTGTCAAGCGATCTACACTTTCCGTCAGTTCAGCCTTGAACAACACTGCCCCTGAACCTGGGAAGCTCACTGAACAGCCACTCAGGTACCCAAACCTCCCTCGCGCCAACCGCCAGCCCGCCACCGTGGAAGTACACGAACGCCGGCCTACGCTCGTGTTCCTGGTAACCCCCGGCGTTCTGAGACGGGGCCCAAACGTCTATATGGATGTCCAGTCCCTCGTTTGTGGTGGCATACACAAGGGTTGTACGCGGCAAGGTGGTTATTGATGAGCTCGTCTGGGTAGCCATAATGCCAAATGGAGGTCGAGGTGCAAGGGACATTGTGAAAGTCTCTCTGTGATGCAAGGCTTCTCCGGACCAACGTCGGGTGAAAAGTAACTGGAAATGGCTTGCCTCCTTCCCCGTTCAACTACCTCACGCTCAACCTCGAGGATCGCGTTGAATTCTGGGCATAGGAACGGGAGAGAATCGCTAGCCTTCTTTGCGTTTACTTATGTTCGAACTAACTTTATGTTTCGGCACATGAAGCCTATACGCAAATCGCGTACCTCACTTCCTATATCTGCTCACTCAAAACATTCAACAATTGCGAGATTCAATACCTCTCCGTCTTCCCCCGTCCTGTACTACGTTCACGTTTCACCCCAAATCACCCCATCCCTCAACCACACTTCGGAGGTTCGTCCTCCCTCCCCCTCTTCACCCCCCACCCGGCCCTCTCCCTCTCTGCCTTCTTTTTCTCCTCGTCCGCCTTCAACCTCTTCTCTTCCGCAGCAGAAATGAAGTACGCGTTGATCCCGACCTTCCTTTGCTGCTTACTCCTCTTCCCTTGGGAGGTAGGCTGCGCAGGACTTGTTGGGTTGGAGTGTACCAAACTCTCCATACTGATCATCGTANGCCCAAACGAGCCCGAACTCGACGAACCGGTGTTGGGGTTCGGAGAGGTAAGCCCGGGGATACTGGGTTTTCTCTTCTTATACTAGACGAACAGAATTATGTGAGCAACGAAAAATGAGAGAGGACGACAACGAAGACTAACACCTACCCCCTCCAACTCAGGCTTCCCCCTCCACTTCGCGATAGCCTCGCAGAAGCGAACAGCGGCACGCTCGATAGGTTCAGCGGGGAAACGCCAAGCGAGGTCTTCCATATGTGTCGCTAGGTCCGGCGTGGAATCTGGGATTTCGTAGAACTAATCGGGGAGGGTCAAACAATCAGTCTCTGTCTGGAAGTCCAAGAGAAGGCAAGAAGAAGAAAAGAACGTACCATCCTCAACCTTCTATACATCTCCTCCTCGTACTCTTTCTCCGCTTCACCCTTCTCACTCTTCTCTTTGTCCCCTTCCTTGTCCCTCCCACTCCCATGCACGTGTCCATGCGAATTACACCTTCGCAGACTAGGGAAGAGGACCTTCAAAGCCTCTTTCAAGGTGGGATACTCGTCGGGCTCGACCTCTTCAAACAACGCATCGTCCTCATCCGCATAATCGTCTTCGTCCTCACTCTCCTCTTCCTCACACTGTTCCTTATCCTTATCCTCACCGCCATGGGTAGAACCCTCCGCGGACGAAGAAGCTTTACTGGGCCCATCCTTACGCCTACTCCCCCTGCCTTGAACACCAACCCCAACACCCATCAAACACTCAACACACCCAACACCACTCCACCCAGCGGTCAAATACCCTTCCAACACAGCCCGGGTGAGGAGACCCGCAAGGAGCAGATACCACTCCCTCGTCGGCTGCAGTGCCGACGCGTACATCTTCTCGTGCGCGCGCTTACCGTGGCGGATATGGTTCGGATGGTGGTGGTGATGGTGGTGTCCATGGTGTTGGCTGTGGTTGTGTTTTTGCGGCGAGGCAGCCGAAGATGACGGCTGGGCTGGGGATGTGGTTGCAGATGCAGGAGAAGTGGTGGTGGTAGTCGCTTTGAATGGTGACGACGAAGAAGGTCTGGGCGTCCCTTCCTCCCGCTTTACAGCAATGGGCGTTGTACTCTCCCTCCTCTTCCTCGGCGTACTCTCACTCCCACTTTCCCCTTCACTCTCGCTCCCACTCTCGTCGGCGTCCTCTCCCGCCGTGGCCTGGCCACTTCGGGCAGACAACTGTCCTGACGGACTCGATGTGGATGCTGATGTACCAGGATCGGCTTGGACGACCACTGGCGTATCGACCTCCTCGCCTCGGACTTCTCTCCCGAGTTCACCTGCAACCAAAGCACTAAGCTTGATAAACCTCGGAATGAGTTTCGCGAGTTTCGTATTCCCCGCTCCAGTCTCTTGCTCGTAACTCTGCTCTGCATCCCTACTTCCACTAGCTTTCTTCCTCTGTGGAGACGAAGGCCGCGGTAGCACCCGGGTTTGTGTTGACGGAGACCGCGTATGAGTGGGCAGTGATGATTGAGGCCCCTGCGTAGGCGATCCAGGTAAGACGACAGCTCTTCGCAATACACTCCCTCTCATGTCAGGTTTCAACAGCCCCGTCCCAATTCCACTCCCGTCTTTCCACCCAGTGATGTTTCCACTTGCTGGCGGGCCCATTCCTCCGAGAGCACCAGTCGGCGATGCTGTGCTTGAAGAAGAGGCGTATGTAGCAGCAATTACCGACCATACCCACACCCTGTCCCCGAGCTTACACCAATCTGATAGATCCCGCGCCCCGATCCTCTACACGACATGACT
>JANDKE010001604.1:0-13510 GCA_027627275.1 Coprinellus aureogranulatus | reverse complement strand
CGTCTTAGTCTCCGTGCTCGGTCAGGTGGGTTGGCTGGGGGTTGTCATTTCTCTCTAAAACGCCGTTGGGAGATTGATGGCGATTCTGGGAGTCCTCCTACGTCTATCGAGCCAACATATCGCAATGTGAGATACTCGGGTCGCCTACACCTACTCTAAATGTATCCCCCAGGGGACTCAATGGAGAGCGCTCACGGCGTTGGGCTCAAGGCTCATCTGGTGCGGGTGCGGGTGCGTGTGTTTGTTAAAGCCATTCTGCACGCTGGAAGGCGAGGGATCAACATCTCATGAACCCATGAACGACCGAAGGATTATACTGTGGCCACGGCGGCGCCACTCATACGGGGTGGTCTGTATTGAGCTTCAAGCTCGGGTAATGTATGCTGGGAGGATCAAAGTGTAGGAGATTGTGGCCGACGTGAGCGTAAGTGCACCGGACATATTGCACGAAGGGAGTATTGCTGTCGGTTTAAGGAACCAACCTTGAACGTTTGAACTGGTTCACGTATTTGTATTTTAGCTGCGAGAGGGAATCTGAGAGAATACGCGACTGGTGAATACGAGCCTGTGGATTCGAGAAATACAGCCGTCGGTTAATCCCACTTTGAGAAGGAAGGACAGGCGTTGATGCCTCACGCGTCACTAGGGCAGATCGATAGTAGGGTTGCGGCAGTAACTCCTCAACCTTTGTGGTTGGAAAGAGAAAGGCAAATATGACAGGTAGGAGGAAAGGTAAGCTACGAGTAAGCTAGCTGAGTAAAGCTCAAAGGTTGATGACCTGGGCTTCACTGCACGCGATCGAGTGCTTCAAGAACCCTCAACTTACATATTCGTGGATGTGCATATCCTCGAGGCTCGAGCTCGTTGAAAATTTGAACTTGGTAATTGCAGTCTTTTCGCGGTGTGCGGCGCAGGCTGCGTCACAGCGTCCCACCGCACTCATCAGCGTGCTGTTCACCATGGATACGTAATCGGTACTGGCACCAAACCGTTGAAAGGAATATGGAAAGCGGGGGAGGCCTGTCCAGAGCCGCTTGGTGGTGCCCAAGTCCCCAAGCTCCTGCGTCGTTTTGTATGGGCGGGGTAACTCCCAAGCTTCCGAAGTTGCCCGCAGACGACGAGGGTACCACATGTATTAGCTGTATATGCGAAGTAACGAATCGTTCCAATAGCACGCAGATGCCGACAACGCGCCTCCTTCATCCCGCATGTTAAAACTCTTGGCTTTCCATTATCCGATTCCACCTCTCCGCAGTGCGCGTCTGCGACTCCGTCCAATGCTGGGTATGCCGGACCAGCCAAAAAGTGAAGACAAGAGCACTCGCCAGAGAAACCGCTGAAGGAGATAGTGCTGATCAGTCATTGATTGAATGGGTGTTGCAGAGACATAGTGCGCCTACCGATCATACAGACCATACACTTCCTGAAGGGGAAGCGCATGCCGCTCTGCCATTGACGTTTCTGCTCGGTTTTACCGTGGTCAGAAGGCATGACCGCTAGCCCGTCCAGCATCGACAGTTCTTCAAGCAGGTCGTCACCAGGTCGGTGTGATATTTGTCCCGGGCAGGGGGCGTCGTCAGCTCTGGCTATGCCCTCGTCCCTCGCCTCTGCGGCCGCCAACTCGAGTGCTAAAGTGTCCTGCACTCTTTAGTGAGCCGACGCGCTCATCGTTTCCCTCCTGCAATGTAAACTTACATGGCGTTGCCCTAGTGCGTCTGAATGCAGGCATTCCGAGATCATGTCCCTTAGTGCGTATGTGCATTCATTGACATAGGCGTAAACGGATCTCAAGCGCTGTTCTGTAGAAGGTGAGCACATGTAACGATCTTATCAGAGCGAATTCAATACCTTGCTGCAGGTATATACGTCGATGCAACGAGTGTATAGCATCACCGACGAACTAGTGTCGCCATGAGGTCATCGAACTCCATGATCAGAAAACATCTAGTTACCTTCGTCAGTTTTCTCTCAGTTTCCTCTACCCGAAGTTCGCTGTCTATGTGCTCGAGGTGATGAGCTTGTGTTCCAAGATATGGAAACAAACGGCTCACGTTCGAGTCGACGCATCCTCATCTCCATCCTCTCGAGCAGCTCACCTAGTCGTCGCGATTCGTCGCGATTCGCCAACTAGTAGTATGTTAAATTAGAAAAGCTCGCACAGTAGAAAGCCGTGGCTCACATGATCCTGCGTGAGAACGGCGACGGAATCAACTGTCTGTTCCAGACTAGACTTTATCTGCTTGACCTCCTGGTTCAAGGCTTCCGTGGTCGTGGTTACATGTGCGCCCAAAATGTACGATTGATGCAGTTCAGTGGCTCACCTCTTAGCTTGGACTTCGCGTCTTCCTGAGAGGACACCACATTCGCAAGCAGACCTTCCTGTATTGAAACTCACGTCAGCGCTTGGAGACAGTGAGACGAGCTATCCCCTACGTAATGGGCGTTATCCGCGTTGTTCTTTTTCTTGTGCCTTTCCAGTGCCATTCCGAGCCTCCGGAGGTCGTTTTGCAGCTCCTCCATATCGTCGTCCCGCAGATTAATCTTCTCGGCGAAACTGTCCATTTGTTCAAAGCATTGATTCATGTCTGCGAGAAGATTGAGGGCAAACAGCTTCACTGCCGCTTCGACATGACTCCGCGACTCTCCTAACGTTTTCTCTGGTGTAGCGATGCCTTCTCTATGCTCCTCCTCACCAAACCATCCACCCCCCGGACTGACGGAGCAACTAAGCCGCCTTCTTGGAGTCTTTCCTATGCTTCGTTCAAATGGGCTGCTGTATGTCCTACTGCGCAATACGACCTTCTGCGACTGTGATATCGACTGCGGCTCCGCCTGTCCCTCCACAAGCACAGCATCAACCGCTCGTGTAGGGAATTGGGGAGGCGAACGTTGAGATGGACTGGCAGAAGATTCCACGGCTGGATTGGGCATTCGCGCGGTGCCCGACAGCGACAGCGCCTCCGTTGGGTTCGGCTCTTGTGGAAGGCTGGAATTTGTCACCGCTCTCCAGTCATTGCCGGCAGACTGCTGCTTCATATTTTGGGTATCGCCATGCGCGTCAGCCCCGCTCCTCGACATTGGGCTAGTGTGTGTGTCACAACTCGCTGTATCTTGGGCGTCAACCTCTCCTTTGGTTGTAACTTCTTCACTAAGGCTGACCACCCCATCCATCGCGCTCGCCGTTCCAGTCATGTCGTGGTATTGGTCGCTCTCCGTGGAATGGTCCTCTCTCGATTGTTCGCTTCTGACTGAGCCGTCGTCGCTGCTCTCGTCGCTCGACGCCCGGGCTTTCCCTTCCCTCACCACCCCCTTTCTTGATATTCGGCGCAGGCGCTCTTTCTAATTCATTTCCTAGTACACCGAGGTGTGTATCACAATGAACATTATGGACTGTCCATCGGGTTACTAATGAACACTCAAAACTGATAACGTACAGCCCAGCCCCTGCACCGTATACACCGCAGCAACCCTCATATCACCCGTACAAGGCTTTCTTTTCTCTCGCTGTCGTGTTCCGTCTACGCCTGGGCTATATCCGACGAAAACCCCTTGACAGCTTCATTTATTCCGAATCTTTCCCCTGAATAATACCTCATCTCTCGCCCTCAGACTACCCGGTGCCTTGCAGTCTCGATCATGTCCGGCTTTATATCAAGCCTTTGGGGAGGCAATTCCTCCTCTTCCAACTCTCAAAGCAAGCCCGGAATGCAGCCAATAGCGCTTCAAGACGATGCCGAGGAGACGGTCCCTTTGGCTACCAAGGAAAGCAAGGAGGATGGTCCGACCATTGAGAAGTGCGAGCTACGTCTGGAGGGAATGACTTGTGGGGCTTGTGTAGAGGTATGTCCCTCGTCGTATAGCCTAACGGAACAGCACTGACGAACAGAACAAAGGCAATTGAAGGCATGCTGCGGGACCAGAAGGGAATTCACTCAATCAAAGTAGCCCTCTTGGCTGAGCGCGGAGTCGTCGAGTATGATCCCGCCTACTGGACCGTCCCAAAGATCATCGAGGTGCGTAGCAACTGTATTCCACCCTATCGCTCGACTCAATCCCTCTGTAGGAAATATCCGACATTGGATTCGATGCCACCCTTATCCCTCCCTCCCGCTCCGACGTTGTCCAACTCCAGATCTTCGGAATGACGTGCGGAAGCTGCACCTCGACGATAGAGAATGGCCTATCCGCAATTCCAGGCATATCCTCTGTTTCCGTATCGCTCGCGACAGAGATGGCCACCGTCAAGTTCGACCGCTCCCAAATAGCTCCCAGAGACATGGTTGAACATATATCCGACATGGGCTTTGACGCCATCCTCGCCTCGGACAGCAACAACCAGACCCAGTTGCAATCCCTAACGCGGATGAAGGAAGTCTTGGATTGGCGCTCAAGATTCCTTTGGGCATTGAGCTTCGCAGTGCCCGTGTTCTTCCTCACGATGATCTGCAAGCGGATACCCATCCTCAACTCGATCTGCGCGTTCAACTTCTTCAACGGCATATATCTCGGCGATGTCCTCGCCTTCCTCATCACCACCCCCGCACAATTTTGGGTCGGAGGAAAGTTCTACCACAATGCATGGAAGGCGCTCAAGCACAAGTCCGCTACTATGGATGTCCTTATTGTGATGGGACGTCCGCGGCCTACTTCTACAGCGTAGTCGTTCTCCTCTTCGCCGCCCTTAATACTACGCCAGGGTACCGGCCATTCCTCTTCTTCGAAACCAGCACGATGCTCTTCATGTTCGTCTCCCTGGGACGGTACTTGGAGAACAAAGCAAAGGGCAAGACCAGCGCTGCATTGACGGATCTCATGTCCCTTGCCCCTACCATGGCCACTATCTACACGGACGCCCCAGCATGCAAGCAGGAAAAGAAGGTACCCACGGAGCTCGTAGAGGTTGGAGACATCGTCAAGCTCGTGCCTGGAGACAAGATCCCCGCGGACGGCACCGTCCTCAAAGGGTCGTCCAGTGTCGACGAGAGCGCCGTCACCGGAGAGGCTGTCCCCGTTATCAAGCAAGTCGGCGATAGCGTCATCGGCGGAACCGTGAACGGCCTCGGAACGTTCGACATGCTCGTCACCCGCGCAGGCAAAGACACCGCCCTCTCCCAAATCGTCCGCCTCGTCGAAGAAGCCCAAACCTCCAAGGCACCCATTCAGGCGTTTGCCGACAGGGTTGCAGGCTACTTCGTTCCTACCGTCATCAGCCTGGCACTAGTCACCTTCCTTACATGGATCCTTGTCACCAGCATCGTTTCTGAGGAGAACCTCCCAGCGATGTTCGTGCACACCCATGGGGCAAGTAAGCTGGCTGTGTGCTTGCAAATGTGTATCAGCGTAATCGTCGTTGCGTGTCCGTGTGCTCTGGGCCTGGCTACACCGACCGCGATCATGGTGGGGACTGGGATGGGTGCGAAGAATGGGATCTTGATTAAGGGCGGTAGGGCGCTTGAGGCGAGCCGTAATATCAGGCGAATTGTTCTGGACAAGACGGGTACGGTTACTATCGGGAAGCTTAGTGTTGTTGGCTTGCATTGGGCGCCTCCGCAGGATAAGCAAACAGGTGTGGCAGCCAACGACGAGGAGCTGTATGGAGGAGACACCGGCTTGGATAGTGTTTGCGCTGATGGGGTGACGGATCGTAAAACCGTCATTGCGATGGTTAGTGCGACGGAGGCGAGGTCGGAGCACCCTTTGGCCAAAGCTATCGCTACGTACGGCAAGGAGCTCATTGGGTCATCGTCAAACACCCCCGAGGCGGTCATCGAGCAGTTCGAGTCGATCACGGGAGAGGGCGTCAAAGCTCAAGTCAAGTGCGGTGGTAAAGCGTACGTTGTGTACGTCGGCAGTTCAAGATTCGCTACTGCCGTACGAAGCACTTCGAACACCACTGGGCACATGACGGCGGGATTGGGCGGCGAAGCTCTTCATGCGGAGAGCGAGGCGCATCAGTACATCCCCAGTAACCTCAGGGCATACGAGAAGCAGGAAACTGCGCTCGGGCGAACAGTCATCTTCGTCGCCATTCAGCATCTCAGCGAGAAAGGCCTGCACCCTCGACCCATCCTCGCCGTTTCGCTCGCAGACGAACCGAAACCATCCAGCAAGTACGCTATCAAGGCCCTCGAGAAGATGGGTATTGAGGTTAATATGATGACGGGCGATGGGCGTGCAACGGCGATTGCGGTGGCGAAGCAGGTTGGCATCCGGCCGGAAGGTGTGTGGGCGAGTATGAGTCCGAAGGGCAAGGCGGCGATGATTGCAGAGCTCATGAAGAAGGACGATGAGGCCTACCCAGGGAAGCCTTCAGGTGTGGCGATGGTGGGCGATGGGATTAACGATTCCCCTGCTCTGGTCGCTGCGACTGTCGGTATTGCCCTCTCCTCTGGGACGTCTGTAGCGATCGAGGCTGCGGATATCGTGCTCATGCGCTCTGACCTGCTCGATGTCGTCGCGGCGCTGCACTTGTCTCGCACCATCTTCCGTACGATCCGGCGGAATCTGATCTGGGCGTGTGTGTATAATGTGCTCGGTATCCCGCTCGCGATGGGCTTTTCCTGCCTTTCGGGTTATACATGCACCCGATGGTAGCCGGTGCGGCCATGGCGTTCTCCAGCGTTAGCGTCGTTGGGAGTTCGCTACTGCTCAGGTGGTGGAAGAGGCCCGCGGATAGTATCATGCCTGGAGGTGTAACAGACGGACCGATTGAAGGACGGGGAGCGAGTCTGGGAGATATGTTGGCGATGCCGACGGGAGAGACGAGTGGGGCAGGTTGGACGGGCATGTTCATGGACCAGTCGGCGACGATGTTGACGAGTGTGAGNGGNTTGTTCAGCGCTGGTCCGCAGAGCGCGAGGTATAGTCAGTTGCCTGTGGAGATGGAGGCGAGGGATTCGAGAGTATGAGGTTTTTGATTCGGATGCGTTTTGTTATCTTGCTATGGTATTAGCTCTCTTCGTTCGTTATCNTGTGTATCATTATCCGTTGGGTTCTCTTTATATGCTAATTTATCTCGCNACGATAATCACAAANTCTGATTNCCTTGGCCATGGGCGCTTCTGCTCAAGCTCAGGCGCTTACTAATCCNTANAGNATGTTCTGATCTGNCNATCGCCGACATGCTGAACGGTCTCCTTGACGCCTCGACGTTCTAGNTCGCGCCCAGCGANTCCAGAGTCNACGACCAAGACGATCTAGGATTGCAGGACGATATCATACCGCCGCACTTCCCACCGTCCTTGACAACTGTATCAACACCNTCTAACGTTATCATCAACAAAGCAAACAGCCTTTACCAGCGCTTATGGCAGCAAATATTGGNAGCGTCTTCCTCGGAGACCACGCNCGACTCAGTCGTCACTTCTCCAACTCCACGTCTACACCTCCTTCGTCGCCTCCCCCAACGGGTATGGCCAATTACGGNGCTAGGACGTCGACGTCGCCGTTGGCNCAGCATAGCTTTGAGGATCTGGACTTGGACGANGCGCATACTCAACCGCAACCTTCGACGTCGAAGCCCAGTAATAGCAATACAGATCTGAACGTGGCTCTAAGTGCGCTTCCTCCCCCGAGTAGGAAGCACATTGACCCGGAGCTTGCGTTGAAGCTNAGNGTGCGGTGGTTNGAGGCGCTCGTNTCNGGTATTGCNCCTCCACCGAGCAGTGCGAGCGCGAAGAAGGGNGTTGTNGGNCAGGGGAAGGGCAAAGGGAAGGCGGACGCACATGGGTCGGGGTCAGAGAGCCTTGTAAGGCTTGTGGAGAANGTNCANANAGGCTTGGAAGCTGCGGTTGAAGGAAATGAGGGNNTGAAGAAGTTCATGGATCATTGTGCGTCGNTNTATGCCCCTTTCTACCTGATTGTAGTGCTNACTGCTTGCACGGCGTAGANGACCAACANGCCCACCTCTTGACNCCNGCGTTTGCGCTGTCGGGTATCCTTCCAGACGAAGAACCATCACCGTCCGCTCTGACNCCAGAAGAGATTGATACGTTCCTNGCAGAGATGGAACCAGAGATTCGNGCGGCNGATAGNGACNTGAGGGAGATAAACGAGCTNGTGAAGAANGGNGTTACGAGNTCCGGGAAGCTTGGAGGTGCGTTCCATTTATGTGGATTTTNCAGTATTATGCTGAGCACGANNATTCTTTCCATTAGATTATGAAAAGCTACAACCGCGACTAGACGCGTTGATAGCCAAGAACAAGGCAGATNTCGANTTGGCGGACGCGTTGGAACGGAGAATAGCGANCCTNGTCCAAAAACATGCTACGAGCGTGGATACGCTNTCCGAGNTGTTNGTNGCATGGGACGATGCGGTTACTGGGGCAGAGGACGCTATCACGCTGATAGAAAAGGAGAAGCAGGANCGGAGTCGTTTAGGTCTTGAATAAGTNTATACCCCTCTGATACCACTTCATCTATTCATTTCGCTACTCACCATCTGTGCCGCGGTGCCNCCNCTGTGNCACGCTCNTNGACATTCGTATAATACANCNTACTGTACAATGTGGTATTTAGATCCAGCTTGGAGGTATCTTGGATCGAGCAGCTTGAGNTGCNTTCAAAGATNCNCATCCATCAGTCTCCTCTCCCTCCCCGCCCTCGTCCNCGACCCCTTCCCCTACCTCCACGACCNCCTGCACTCCCTTCAACCCCCTGGATTGTACCCTCCGCCCACCGCGTCCCCGGCCACGATATCCTACCCCTGCTCCAGTGCCTGTGCTCTCGCCACTTGTGACTTCACTCCCTTTTGCTGCTGGTTGAGGAACCGCGTCAACCATGACAGCATCTCCTTTGGCCTTCACATCACCGGTACGAGGAGCGGTCTGCGATTGCGATGGCTGCTTAGGTTGGTGGGGCNGGTCGACCACTCGCAGTNGCAAANCCACCACCCCGACCTCGGCCAAATCGAACCGATGGNGGTACAAGGGAAAGNGTTGACATGCTCGATGCAAGCGAGTCTGCAGCATCNCCGGAGTTCAAAGGCGGGAGGCTGCGAGCGGATGCGTANGGTCGAGGGGTCCTCTCAGGGTCCTGGTCGATTGCCATCCTGGGGTGATCTGGTTTGGGGAGAGTGCTGTANAANGATTGACGNGCAGTTTGNGGAGGTTGGCTTTGNATATCAGCATCGTCGTCAGAGTCAGANTCTTGGTCNTCCATATCCTCTTCGTCGCTATCGTCNTCATCGACGTCCATCTTTCCAGANGNACCGCGCATNGTCTCTTTGTCCACCTTGATNTGAGGATTNGANTCCGNTCGNACCGGTGGANGNCTCTCGAGGCTTCCATTTNCCNCNAACCATGCTNGCTCCTTCTCCCCATTTCTTCAGTAATCCNCCAACGCCTTTGTTCGTNACCGCGAAGAAGTATTCCTTGGGGTATCCATGGGCTGAGATAAGGTGTAGACGTCTACCTTTGGGNTTTGCNAATAGACGAGGGCAGCTTGCNAGATGGCAAGCAAACTGTGGGTGATACTAGTAAGGGATATCGCCTACTCAGGGATGAAGCAGATGCGTACGATCTTATCCCCTCNGTCTTTCTTCATNGCTGCTATGGGGTCGTGGTTCTCAGTTTGGTGCTATGCANATACAAGCACATGTGAGTAATGATATANTCAGACAAGCATAGACTCACCANTTCCAACAACCGAGCATCGGGGAANACNCATCCACANCCAGGCTGTTCACATACGTGCGCATGATANGTGGCATAGTGNGACTCCAGCTCCCTAGTNCTCGACANNGGTGTCGGCTTGTGGTTGCACGTNGGCGGCAGCGTNCAAAGCAAGGACTTCCCGGCGCCTGGAGTNGTTCCCGAAGGGGATGAACCNCCGCTTTCCTCNACCTCAGCNGGAGGNGATATACGCGTGGCCTTACTCGCTACATACTCCCTAGAGCTCACTGAGGATCCGGAGGACTGCGACGACGTCCNNTGGCGNTTCGCAGTGGCGACCGGNTGGAAGGTGGTCGCGGAGCTCATACCGACATGGAGGCGCAGGANGAATAGGCGCCCGCCCGGTAAGGCTCTCCTCGCAGTCGCCATCAATGTTTGGTTCAGAGGACACTGCCAATCACCGGACTCTGGATTCAACGCAGAACGCGCTTCTGCCACAATCCATAACTTTCTCTCAACCTTCCCTTGCACGCACNCGCGTGTNCACTGCTAGNTTCGCCATGGCGGACNCNGGGAGATCGAAATGGGATCAGCCAGGGCCNCAGGACAACAAAGANGGGACGCCTGAACCGTCTGGTTCGGGGAAGAAACTCGACCCGGCAGAGGCTGCTGCCCAAGCNGCTGCTATTGCTGCGAAGATTGCGGCTCAGTTNGCTGCTGGAGGNAGNTTGGATGGTGGACCGGCTGAGCACCAGTTTGTGAAGGATATCGATATCAACGATGTGAGGAATCGGTACATGTTGACGAAAGGCAGCACGCAGCAACAGGTGCGNNACANTGTTGNNTTTGTTGAGGGANTGNNGNNNCCANNCTNANGCGCTTTNNCACAGATTAANGANGANTCTGGAGGTGCTGTTGTNAGCACGAAGGGTGTGTGGTANCCCGACCGAAACAAGGCGACCGAGAANGATCCTCCTCTTTACCTGCATGTGACGGCACCGACTGCTGAGATCTTGAAGAAGGCNACCGACAAGATCGAGGAGCTCATGAACATGGACTTGGGGTCACTAGCAGAGGACAAGAGAAGGGAAAAGGTGTGTTCNAAAGTCCTTTCTCTTCCATATCGTAGACTNANTGTNCCTGCTTTGCTTCCGTCAGCGTAAATGGCCGGAAGAGAAGCTNACAATCGGTCTGGAATCGATTCGAAACTTCAACGTCAGGGCNAAGGTGGTTGGACCTAGCGTACGTAACGAANTCATNTCNNTCTTCNNAGCANATCTCACCGNTTTCTCTACAGGGAAGCTTTGTCAAGTACATTCAACAAGAAACGAGCGCCCGCGTGCAAATCAAGGGACTNGGCTCCGGTTTCATTGACCANGAAACTGGAAGAGAGCACGATGANCCNCTTTTCATTCACATCACGTACGTNNAGCGCGCTCTTACCCAAGATNCTCAATCACGAATCTCATNACATCTGTTTCNTCNCTTCCAGCGCTCCNGAAGAAGGCCAAGTCGCCCGTGCCAAGGTCCTCTCAGAGGACCTTCTTTCCGTGGTNCGTTCGGAGCACGCCAAGCAGCAAGCCCGNCTGCANCAAGAGCAGGCAGAGCTGCACGCAGCTCAGTTGCAGTATGCNGCATACACTGCCCAAATGGTAAGCCCTNGCTTTCCAACGAAGAGCNATAGCATGTTNAACCCGAACCTCCAGGGATACGGTGGCATGCCCGCCGCTCCAGATGGCCAACCTCCTGCAGCCCCCCCTTCCCACAATACCCCGATCGTCGAACCTCCCCGCCCTTCCTCGTCGACCCATCGTCGAACGCCACAGCATCCGCAAACTATATTGATACAATCTGACAATGCTACTGAGCAGGACACAGCTGCGTCCTCTGGAATCCATACCCCTGCGGACGATGGGTTCGGGTCCCCCATGGAGGAGAGCTCCCCCCACGAGGAGTCATCCCAGGGTGTGACCATCGACGTCAAGGTTCCCCTGAAGTCCACCGATCGCTTCTCACCGCCTCACGCCCTTCCTCCTTACTTCCGGGCTCTTCTATACCCCACCTTCAAATCTTATATCGAAGGAAAACATCAGAAATTGTTCAATCCGAAGACACGTTCCAATCAACCGAAGGAACTTCCCAAGAGGCCAGAGGGTACTTCTATGTCGGCTATTTTTCGATACCCGGAGGTGGACTCCAATCGATTATCTGACATGCGCGATTCCTTGGAAGGAGTCGCCAAAGGCCGCTGTCGGAAGTTGTTACGGGAGAACAGGTTGACGCAGTCAGCAGTTGTGTTGGCCATGGCGTCCGTCTTCGTCGACCCACCATCCTCACAAGATTCTAAATTCAAAGCGACCAAGGCCGGTGTTGAGGGTGCGATCGACGAACTTGCGAAGAAGCATTGAGTGTTCCAGGGTGAGAGCAACGAGTGGTTGGCATGTGAGTCATAGTTACCTCACCAGAGTAACTGGAATGAATAACCACGGTCTGGTAGTGATCCAGCTGTCCTTCCTGACCAATAGTTGGGAATGCCTCTTCTCCCCTGTAGGCATTGCTGTGAGTATCGCTGAGTCTGATGCGAACTTTACTCTGTTGAGGCTAACGGCGATACTTAGTTGTTGGACAAGCTCGGGGCCACGAGTGTTAAGATTGAAGTGCAAGCGGCGCCGGGCATTCTCCTAGGGACGGCCAGTGCTGACTTCAACAAGCATGTCATCGACGGCATCTCTCTCTATAGTCGGTTTTTCACCTTCGTCGATACGCTCGACAAAGGGCCCTTCTTTCATAAGTATAAACCCTTCGGTGTCGAGGCATCGGTGAGTTGCTGACTACTTCACACCATCGACGGTCGTGGCTAACTGTATTTCAGACAAACCTCGAGGCCGCCGAGCTGACTGAGCGCCTCAACGATGCCACCGTCAAGAACGAATTGACGACTTCGAACGACAACCCCGATCCTCAGTGTGCTGCCGGAACCATCGAATTCTTCTCTTCTGATTGTATGGAGAAGGTGGCGAGGGCTCGGACTTGCGAGTTGCTCGAGTCTGGGTCAGAGGAAGAGGAAGATTACATTCTGGGTATTGCACACGACCTTGAGGCAGGGAAGCTGGAGGATGCGATCGAACTGATCGCAGGGACAATGACTACGGTACTCCTCCTGCACATCACCCTGATCAACTGGAAGCTGACTTTCCATCCAGGTGGCGACTGTTTCGTGGGCCAGGTTGCTGAAGAGGGCGTCAGAAATCAGTGATTCTGATCTCAAGCTTGTCGATGTCGCTCGCTTCAGGGTTTGGGTTCGTCGCTGGGCCCAAACAAGGACCCACCAGTTCGCACAACGGTACCCCAAATTATTCATCCACGCAGTTCAGCGACATATCGTGTGGGTGAAAGACACCATTCGAGACTATCGTTCCGCTTCTTCTCTGGCGAACGAGATGATGAAGCGCCTCCGGAATGAAATGTTCAACCAATCCACACCTTTGGATATGACTAGTTTCCTCGGTGGATGGCTTGGTCAGCCCTCTCCTCTCTATGGTGATCCAGTAACCTGCGAATATCCGCAAGACTCCGATGACAGTGAGTGTTCAAGCATAGATGGTGTTACATTCCAACTGATCCTGGTCGATAGTTGAATTGCAGTCATTTTATGAGGACCCGGACAAGGTCAACGGACTCTTCAAAGGTGAGTTGAAGCTTGGCATCGGGCCTAACGGCTGCTGATGCCGGTCTAGCGCTGGATCTCACTCGTTGAGAGTGTAAGGCAACGAGGTTCGCATCGGTTTCTTTCGTGGTCAAGTATGAGTTCCTCCCATCCCCCCTTACAAGCTATTCACGATCGCCCGCTTCTCTGCCACGAGTTGTCCAGCATTTCTTATCCTCTATGCATCTGTC
>JANDKE010001602.1:0-13531 GCA_027627275.1 Coprinellus aureogranulatus | reverse complement strand
ACTAGTTTACCTCGATTGACCACCCTATTCGTGGACGAATCCCTGGACCTAGTCTCAACCGCTCTCTCCCACCCCACCCTCCGCGTACTCGGTGTATACCGACTCAAAAGCTCATACCACCTCGGACTCTTCCAGTCATTCCTCGCACTGCGCTCCCTCGTCGGTAAACGCCCCTTACCTCTCCTCGTTCTTGGCCTATGCAGGCTTTATACGACGGAGCCGCGGTATAATGACGTCGTCCTTCTCCCTGAGCTGATGGATCTGGAGATGGCGAAGGAGTATGGAAGGATGACGAAGGAGTGCGAGGATGAGGAGAGTACGAGGGTGTTTAGGACGGAGGACGTGAGTTGGGTGTCGGTGTACCTCAAATCCATTCCGTGTCGGGAGACGTTCAGTGCTCTCCTCGAATCAATAGTGAAGGTCTTCGAGCCTTCGCGCTTGCTCACGTTCGATATCCACTTGCCTCTCTCCTTAGTACGTCTCTTCACCCCTTGCCACTGCCCTCGTTCAGCTTGAATTCGTCTGATTTCCGATGCTAACCTGAGTTTATCTGAATCAATAGCTGGGAGAGTGGATTGTGGGCCCACTACAACCGTTCGCGAAGACCCGGACTTCGATCTTGATACGCGATTGGAGTGGGGAGATGCCGAAGGCGTTTGATGGGCCTACCGAGTTTAGTGGGCCTCCCGAGGAGCTTGGAGCGTATATCCAGGGATTGGTTGGCTAGGATGATATATGTATGTGTGGTGCTGGGACGCGGGTACGAGTAGCGCTCTGTGTTTTGTGTGTGGGATATGCGGACGCGACAAGAGGGAGGACGGTCCAAGGAGCAAATCAAGAACGACGAAGAATACACACTGTTTAGTTGCTCCAGAAATCACAGAACCAGTTGTGGATTGCGATTTGCTATATACCCGACAATCCTTGCTTTTAGTAAACACCTTTGACAGCCCATCCAAACTCTCTCGAAGCCGTCCCGTCATCCAGGACGATCTCCTCGAGGCACGGACAGAGTACTGCCCATTTGCAAAGGTATTTCCTGTAGTCAGTAGGGCGTGTGGTACGCTTTTCCGCCTTCGACCCTCCTTCTCTCCAACGCCAAGAATGCAATTTTTCTACATTTGGCCAGTGGACAGGCTCAATCCTTCCATGCTCACTCCCCTAAAGGTCGGCATGAGCGCACTGTATCATTCGGCTCGACACCCGTAAAGAAACGGCGCACATACGAGATCGCAGGCTTCTAGATGTATGTAAAGCTCGCGCGTGCTAGACAAGAACCGCGCAGCGTTTTGCATGAACAGTTGAAATATGTCATCTTCCCTGGACGGAGCATCCCGGAGCATGATGACGAGGTGGACCACCTCTTCGTGGTCAAACCGCACTTCCCCGTCGTTATGCACGGAGAAGGCCTCCTGAACAAGGGCTGCAAAGTCCTCTGCCATCAGCCTATCGAGAAGCTGGGGGACTAGCACAATCCAGTTGTAGTACTGGAAAGGAGGCCCATCTCTGTCCAATCCAAGGAAGAGAAGTGGCTTGTTGGGAAGGGAGGACAGCAGGGATTGTGCTGCTCCATACGAGGTACTCTGATAAATTCCGAGAACTCTCAATGAGGGCAGTGCATTGACGATTCTGATGAGATCCAGCGAGTCGTTTACGAAGAGACGGGTGACTTTGAAATGCCCACCGCTATCGTTCGACCGTCAGCATCAGCGCCAATAGTCGTGTCAAAAGGCTCACCAAAGTAGCGTACAGATCCTCCCTGGAAGGTCTACATGTATTGTATATCTCCTAGGAAGCTTGATGCGCAAGTCCTTCAGATTTTTCAGAGAGGGCCCCGCCCGCAACACCGACTCGATGATAGATCCGTCCCCGCTGCTCGCCCTTTGTGAGTACTCCACGCTGAGATACTTGACATACGACGCCCTCGCAACGCTAGATTCCAACGTCTCTAAACCACCAAACCCATCGAACACCGTAGAAACGGTTATCTGTGCGTAGAGACGTTTTTCCGCAAGTGCTTGGAAAGTCTTGCTTGTGAGAGCCAAATTTGGGAGAGCGCTGCGAGCGCAATACGACACGATGAGTTCCTTGAGTTCGGTAGGAACACATTCCAAGTTGACCTGCGTCGATGGCATCGTGTTCGATGATCGATGCTCCAAGGCGCTTGCGCTCGTTGTCATGGGAGAGAGGAAGAGGGGGACAGGGTGGCAGTGCATGCAAATTGACACTTCGCAGCATTTGTGGGCGATGGGCGGTGATAACGGCTCGTTCTCTTGATAAGCCCCTTCAAGCCAATTCAAACCACACGAGGATTTAGCGACTGTATCCCGTGAGACCCCAGGTCGGGAAGAAGTTGACACTGTTGTGAGGCGAAAGCCTGAACAGCATCGGGCCTTCGAGCCTATAGCAGAGATGGGGAGAACATCTGTCTTAGTCATGGTACATCCAGGATCATGGAGCTTGATTTGACCACCAGAAATTTGAAGGGAACGTGATCGCGTATACTGATACCATGGTACGAGGTAGCGCGCGAGAGCCTGCTTGAAGATTGTGTATTCCTCGGTTTATGTGTGCTGCCAACCAGGCGAGAAAAGACGAGAGATGAACGCACGATCGGGAACTAGTGTAATTACGCCTGGTAAACCGACAGACGTAGGTCCAGCACGGGTCGCCAACAGAGACTCTGAGAGGTATATAAACCTCATTTACTCAGTGCTTTATCCTCAGTTCACTGGATACTTTCACTCCCACCTCAGCAACAAGAGAAAGAACCACGCCGGTCGTGTGCCGATCTCTCACTTCGACATTCAATCCTACTGCTACTCGAAATGCGCTTCACAATCCTATCGTCGACTGCCACCCTCGCCCTCTGTCTCCTCTCGGCAGGCTTCTCAGGGGTTTCTGCAACGGGAACCGGGGTACGCGTGCTGGTCGTGCTTTCCATAGGCATACTGATCACATTAACCTTCCAGGATGCGCTCGAGATCAGAGGTGCCCGCTCCATGGATTTCGACGTTCTTGAAGCCCGCATGCTTGTCGACGCCCTTGAAGTCGATCTGCGCGACTACGATGAGTACGACTCCCGCGAATTCGACGACGTCAACTTGCTCGACGCTCGGGAGCTATCCGATGCTTTACTGGAGGCGCGCCAGCGCGCACCCGTTAGCGGATGGAAAGCCTTCGGGAATGTTCTGAAGGCTGGTGCGCACGCTTGGGTTAACCACCGAGCGTCGCAGGGAAGGCAGAGTAGGGTTTCGACGGCTTTGAAGTTTGCTAGCGCCTTCAACAATGCGCGGAAGGGTCGGAAGTAGGAGGGTCGATACGTGGATGCGGGTGGAAGGGTATGGAGTGAGTAGCGCGATGAGTGGCTGGGTCTGTAGGATGATACGGATGTATGGTTCTGCAGGGGATGTTTTAATTTATGCCCAAGGTTTTCAGCGGTGCAAAGTCATTGTGTTCCGATATCATTGAGAATGTATTCTGTGTATTTGAGAGAGTGCATCCATCGCAAGATTGCACATACTCGAACGGGAAGACGTAAGTAGAGTCCGTGCCTTGGCTTCAGGTCCACTCCACTAATCTGAGTTCAGGGAGCCCTTCAATTGGATCGACCTCCAAGTCTTCAATCTGTGAGAAGGATCATATCAGCATCCTCGCGGCCGACTGGATGTGGTGACGTACCGAACTTCCTTTGACATGTAGCTCTATATCACACACTCGCGGGGAGGCTTTAGCGATGGACTGGAAGAAGCAGGGTAGGATTCCCCGAGCTGGTGAAGTTTGTATGTACACAGTTACCCCCAATACAGAGTTTGGATCTGTTCTGATCGAGGTCATCTCGTAGCATGCGACATACTGGCGGAAAAGTATATGAAACGTCCGAGCCTGCCCCAGGCTGAGCAAGTCGGGCGCCAGCGCAACGTTGTTGTAAACAGGCAGGAAGGTGTCGCGCTCGTGCCAAACGACAACGAGCTGTCGATCTCTGAGAGATGGGAGAAGATCTCGAGGGCCACACCACACCGATTCATGGATCGCCAGGAATTTGAGGCTCTGTTGGGCCTGTGTCACTTTCTTGAGGTCGAGATTCGCACTCAAAAATAGCGTCTTGAGGTGGAAGTGTTCTGCGCTATATTGCCTTCTATTACTCCTCCTCCGAAACATGGCTATTAAAATATCTCACCACAGGGCGCCTTGTAAGCGATTGAAATACGAAGCAAGGTCCGGTCGCAGGCGAAGACGCAAATCTGTCAAGTTCTTCATGGCAGGAGCCACTTGCAATAACCATTCGATAACCGAATCATCGGTATCCCTAGCCAACCTATAGAACTCGACGCTCAGATACTTGACATACATGGCCTTTTCTGGGCTCGTCACCAGCGTCTTTAGTGCTCGTATCCTCTGATCGTAGGTTCTGACAATGACGTAGGAGTAAAGCGATTTTTCCGCGAAATGGCGTAGCTCCTTGTTCGCAAGCGCGATGTTTGGCAGGGTGTCAACGGAAGAAAAGCTGACGACGATAGCCTTGAGTTCCGCTGGGAGATCTTTCGTCTGGCAGCATAATCATCGCCTCAGGATATTATCTGGAAGGACGACTGGTACTCACTCTAGTCGTTGTTTCCATGCGTTTTTGATTCCAATTGGCGGCCAGAGGTGGTTGTGGTCGAGTGTCAAGAAATGAGCCTAATGATCGCGAAGGTCGACCCATCGATTTTACCCATCAATTGGGAGTAAGCCCCGCTCAAATGATAGAAATCAGTGCAAACAGTATTCCCCGGCGTGCTCAACGACCGTTTCCTTGTACGCCCCTTATTATACCCCTTCCAAAAGCTTCACTCACTCCAGTGAATATCTACGTTGCCTTTAGATCTAGCTCGCAAGTGCCTACTTGCGACTCACCAATTTCGACTCTTCATCCTGAATTACTCTCATCCGGTTTCCAACTTTATACATCAATGGTCGGCTTGCCGCTAAGCGCCTCAGCGGCGCCGATCGCCCATTATTCTGTCGATTTAGTGTTGTAAATTCGGACCACAAGACTGACTTCGTAGTGAAAATGTAGAGTTTCAGCGCCATCATCCTGAGCTTATTGGTATACTCGACCTGCCTTCCAATTTCAACTCTCGGAAAGCGCACATATTACGATGTCTTTCCGTGGTCTTTAGAACGCGTCTCTAGAGCTCCGACCTTCTGATGTCTCCTCTCATGAGGAGGGACAAGCAGAGCAAGAACTCTATGAGCGGCTCTAAATCACCAGGGCAGACTCGGGAAGCGATCAGAGCCTTTTCAGCACCGCCGGGATTGAGTCTGCATCATGTATCTTGATACTTGAGGATCAGCCCAGGATTTAATCGGTTTCATGGATGCGAATGAGACGAGTATAACCGAATTGAGACTACTAACAGCCTCCTGTGGGTGTCTATTGCACTTCTCAAAACAGCGCCGAAAGCAATGAGGACTCTGAGGCGGAGCAATATGCCGTGAGCCAGGGATCCGAGGTTGCCGTTGTAGGCATGCTCGTGAAGTAGACACTCGCGGGTTTCACCGAAAGCTCACACGTAGAAGTACGACTTCCTGAGTCAGAGGATGGGTTGCCAGGCGAGAACCTCATAGCATCGGGCGTCACGAGCTCGAGTAAGAAACCAATGAGATGAAGAATAACGATCCGCACACGTATATTGCAGGTACGGGAGAATGTTAAACCACCCGACATGGTCCTGTCAGACGAGAGATAGGCAAGCGGATGGCGGCTCCGTCACAGAGCAGCCGTGTTACTAGTCCAGCAGATTTGACCTGTGGCTGTTCGTTCATCTCGGGTGCCTCAGACTTAACGCCGACCTCTGCACACAAATCTTCCTGATAGCGATAGCCAACGAGATCCGATTTGCCGCTCGTTCGGAAACTACCGCTGAGGAGGATGGCAGGCCGCTGCGATAGTCTTCGATACTCCCGAAAAGGTCATGATTCAATTGCATCGTGTATCGCCGATACTTGCACGACACTGGACTGCCCAAGCGTCTACGCCAGCTGTCCCGACGCTTGTTTTATTAACTCGATCCTGTAAACCGAGATGATCATATGAATACTCTCAGCTCTAGCCGTTTACCAACGCGTGCCAAGCCTGAACTTATCTCTAATGCACGATATACGCCGCTCGGCCATCCCTATAGACGCGTGTTCACAGCGCCGACACCGTCCACACTGCTCCCCCTAGCTTCACTCCCGACACGGATGCGATCTCGGACCCGTATCATCCCCGCCGATCACACCGACTCCATGCACTGTAGGTCCCCCGAAGTCAGAGCGCAGAATGCCCACTGAGAATGTGGTATATAAGCTTATGGTGAGCGAGGTGGGGGTAGAGCATTGTGCTGGTCACTTTCTCCTTCTCTCTATCAACAAAGAAACGCGCTAGGTCGCTCACCCTATTCCTCTCTCTCACTCATCTCTCAATACTTCATTGCCTACCATCTAACTCCCCGACCNNTNCTCTCCACTCCTTACCTCTAACTCACTCAAAATGCATTTCACGACCCTCTCTTCCACCACCGCCGTCATCATCTACCTGATGTCCGTCACGGGTAGCGTCTCAGCTGCGCCTATCGCTGTACGTACTTCATTTTCCTTTTGCTCTACAGCGTTTGAGTTGATACCGATGCCCCTGTAGGACGCCCTCGCATCGCGGGACGTTCTAGACGCTGACTTCGACGCCTTCGACGCAAGAGAGTTCGAGGCTCTCGAGGACGTTGACGCACGCGAGTTCGACGATTACGAGGAGTTCGATCTGAGGGAGTTCGCCGTCGACGTCGAAGACTTGGAAGCACGAGGTGGTCGCCAGTTCGCGAACGGCAAATGGACACAACCTGCTTTCGTCCCGACGCTCCAGAGCAAACTCCCGCCAAACAGAACGCCGCTAACAAGCCTCGTCCCAACAAACCTAGTGCGAACAGGCCTAACAAGCAGTCTTCTGCGAAGGCGAATCGACCGAACAAGCAGTCTGCGGCGAAGGTGAACCGACCCACGAAGCAGAGCGCGGGCAAGCCTCGTCCGAACAAGCAGACACCTGCCAAGGCGAACAATCGGCCCAACAAGGTGAACAATCAGCCAAACAAGGCCCAGGCTAAGCCCAACAACCGCCGTCAGAACGCGAACCAGGCTCGACCCGCGAAGCAGGGTGCGAAGAAACAGAACGTTCAGGGCGGGAGGAAGCAGAACGCTCAGTCTCCCAAGAAGCAACAGCAGGGAGGCAAGAAGCAGAACGCTCAGCAGGGAAGGAAGTCGAACGCCCAGCCCGCCAAGAAGCCCAACGCTCAACGTCCCAACAAGCAGCAACAAGGCGCTAAGAAGCAGAACGGCGCTCGACCTCAGAAGGCCAACACCAACGCTCCCCGACCCCAAAAGGCCAACAACGCTCCCCGTCCTCCTCGTCCCCAATCCGCTCTCCCGCTCCCGCCTCCCCGCAGAAGACAGGCACCAGCTGGGGAACCAAGCTCGGAAGTCTCTTCAACAAGAACACATGGGCGAACGCCGGTTCCAACATCGCAACTGCGAGTAAGGTCGCAGCGCAGAGCTACTTGAATTACAAGAAGGAGTCTGGGCAGCCGAGCAAGGTGGTGAGTATGGTGAACGCGTTCAATGATTTCAAGAAGGCTGCTCGGCCGTAAGCCTGACCTAGGTGGTGTCGGTAATTAGTAAAGTTATGAATGTGATGAGTTATGGACAACCGAAGTGCTATTGAGCGATGAACCGCAATGAATTCGACCTGTTCGACCGAACGTCACCTGGAATTACAGATTTCCGAGGATAGTTTCTAAAATGTTATTCCGCCGAAGTCGAGACCACCAGACAGAGAGACTTAGATACGTATACCGAGGGTCTACGCCCGACCGCTTGACGTGAGAATGCCGTCGAGAGCCAATATCGAAGAGATGCGGTTGGGTGACCATTGTCGGTGTATCTTCCAATCGTCCAGTGTTGTTCCCCGAGGGGTACCCAGAATACACAAGATACGATGGAGGAGAGAGCTTGGGTGAGCTGAGAGCTACTCCTGAGTTCGAGCCTGCGCTAAACGCGCTTAGAAGTCGAGGTAGGAATTGGAGTCGGTCGCGAGGGAGACTTCGAGGGCTGGATGACCGGGGATTGCATATCCGCGGGATAAGCCAATACGTTGCCCGAGTCAGACGGAAATAGATGTAGGTCGACCGAAGGAGCGTGAGGGTGAGGGTGGTGGCACTGGACGAGGGCTAATCCTGCATTTGCGTCAACAGGGTGTCCACCCTTCTGAGGTCCGTACTACTAGGCAAACGTAGGACGGACTGTCGGTCCCACCAACACACTGTTACCACCACTAGATCCGGGGTTGGTGTCGCTGTCCTTGACAATGAGATACGGACGCACACTGGACTCAGAACTCCGGGAATAGAATCAGGGCGAAAAGGGCGTCCACCATCAGAGGTCGTCAGCGGCGTATGGAACCACGATGAATGAGTGGATCCACTAGGGGAAACACCGAGGCCAAAATGGGCAATTGACGATGTGCTCCAGTCTTTGCGTTCCGTGAGCTCGCTAGATGCGGGATCCAAATGATCACGGCGCCGAGTACGAAGAGGATTAGGTACACCATTCAGGCCGGAATACGAGGCATGGGACTCACCTTGACTACGGCCTACTTTCGCTCTCCCATCCTCTGGACCCACTCGCTGGCACCCACAGTGTTACTCATTCCAATCCTTCCCACCATCTCCACCAATATCTTCAGTCCCGGTGTGAGGGAACATCGTTATTGAGGAGGAGAGTTGGCGAGCAGCGACGGTCAATGTGAAACGAGAGAACACCCATGTCAGATGGTCACTCGGAGTACAGACATCCCCTCGCAGCAGTCAACGTAACTTTCGGACAAGTCGAGCACCCAAGAGGCTGATGTTGCGGGCAAGAAAGACGGGGGTAAGTCGAGGAGTAGAAGTCTAGGACGAGGAGGAGGGATACCGAGGTGTGGCTGTGTGTCAATCTGTGTATGTGTGTGCGTATGTGTTTGTGTGTGTATAACCAAGTCCAATATCATTGTTAGGTACCCCGACCTCCAAGCAACGGAGTGTCCAACTCGACAGCTCCAATTCAATGCTAACCTACGGGGTACAAAGGTAATGATGCGACACATATCACTAATTTTTCAAAGATCTAGGAACACGTTTAAGCCAGTGATGGTTGATTTTACAGGGAGACCAGTCCGACGCATCCGATGACTACGATTCAGCAGACTGGCAGAATCGCCTCAGACAGTTTGTATTCTCTAATCATTCACGCGTTCTCCTCTTCTCTGTTAGCAGCCGGCAAACTTTGCACACACCGCGTTGTAATTGGCGTCGAGTTTGATTTTTCTTGCAGTGATTCCTCATACCCGGGTGGAGGCTTACCCGTTCGTCCAAAATGTATGAGAGCAGGTAGGAAGCCCACGCAGGGGGCCCTAAGACTGCGACACGGCAGCTCCTACCGTAGCCTCTGCTACCTATACCGAAGTGAGAGAGTCAATGGTGCTTAAGCTATTAAGAGTAATAGTTTGTGTCCGATCGTGAAGGACCCAAGCGCATATCGCGACGCCACCACACACACAGGCACACTGGTATACATGACACTTGACTTTGCGAGGAAGGACCATTGTATTCAATGGATACACAGCCAGGTGTTAGACGGTTGGAGTGTTTCCAACGATCCTTTGTTCTCTTTTGTTGCATCAGCGTCGGACAGACTGTGTACTGAGTACCTCGTATATTCAATGTTCCTCGCGTTGAGCTATCGTTAATGTGTAGTTCAGCGTTCTCGAGAGAAGTAAGTACCGCGCGAATCAAAACCGCGGCTCACATGCAGCATTCATGAAATTTGTCCAGCTACCTACCGAGTTTATCAACGTATTCGTCTTAGCCTACGCATAGTAAACCGTTCGCATATCGCCTCTACTACTCCCATCATGAGTAGACACTCGATGCCCACCGATCCGTCTACCTTGCCTATGGATAGCTCCAATTAAATCTCCCCTTGTCTAAGGTGCTACGTACAGACAAGCCTACAGTATACCGAACGTCAAAGCGCCACTCACACTTGCACACTCGATTGTCCCTCTTGCATGCACACAGCGTTCCCGCCCAGCACAACACAGGTGCATTTTCACCGACACAATCGTTGATTTGAATAAGGTGCGGGCCTACATCAGCTCGAGCAGCGAAGTATATAAGCTCTTCTCCATCCACGAATTCAAATCAGTGCTGGTCACTTACTCAACTCCTCTACTCCCTCGTACTCAAACAAACGCGCTGGTCGCTCCATCTCTCTCACTCACCTCTCACTCAATCTTCTATTAATACTCGACTTCACACCACCACTGTTATCCACCTCGACTCTAATCCTATATCATCCATCCACGATGCGTTTCACCACCCTTTCTTCCACCACCGCCGTCATTGTCTACCTGATGTCCGTCACGGGTAGCGTCTCTGCTGTACCTATCGCTGTACGCTTTCCATCCTCTCTTCTTTGTGTTTCGTTGGTGTATCCTGACTATTATTCGTCCTTCTCGATTGCGCAGGATGCTCTCGCAGCGAGGGACATGTTCGACGCTGAGCTCGACATCTTCGAAGCTCGGCAGTTCCACGATCTCGAAGATTTCGACTCACGGGAGGTCGACACCGCGCTCGATCCCATCTACGCACGCTTCTCCGACCTCGATCTCGACGACCTCGAAGCTCGTGCGCCCAGCCCAGGCTCATCCAATTCCGTCAAGCAAGGCATAATCATAGCGCCGGCGGCAAGATACTCAAACCAAAGGAGAAGAGGTCGTTCGAAGCTCGCAGTCTCCTCGCTCCGAGAGGCGAGAACGAAGTGAAGATTAAGGGCGTAATCGTAGACGTGAACGGGAGGCCAGTCAAGCCGAAGGAGAAGCGTTCTCTGGAAGCTCGCAGTCTGCTCGCTCCCAGAGGCGAGAACGAAGTGAAGATTAAGGGGGTAATTGTGGATGTAAACGGGAGACCTGTCAAGCCTAAGGAGAAGCGGACTATGACCTGGAAGACTCGGAGGACCCCAAGCGGCAGGCGTTTGTGAGCTCTTAGAGGGGTTTTCGGAGTTCTCGACCTCGGTCTCGTTTAGTGGGATGGTGTAGGCTGGAGGAAGTGATATGATAGCGTATTGCGTTGTAGATGTGGAAATAGGTAGAGCGGGAATTCAGGTTTTCGCCTATTCGGAACATCGCCGGAGAGATAACCTTTTTCCTGATGAAGTTGTAATCAGCATCAGCCTGTACTTTGTACATATGATGACGTGGGTCAGTAAGTACTAGAACGAATTAGGTCGCATCAAACCTTACAGTCATTTGCATATCAAATTTCGCGAGAACGATTTTTGGTTTTGCGTTACCGGAGCCAGTGTGACCATCAAACCAGAACGAGACCTCCGCCATCGTCTCTCCCGCCCACGCTCAGCCACCATTTGGATTGTCCCGCAGACCATCGACGCGCTTTCGACCCTTTCTTGGTGAGAACAGCACCTTGATGTGACCTTGTCACGCCAAGTTCAAAAATGCGCTCGATCGCGAATTTTGATATGCAAACGACTGTAAAGCCACGCAAGCGCCTCCCTTGACGCCGCCAGACAACGACACACACTGCGCACTCACCACGCGCAAAGCTCCATGCATTGAATATATACGTACCCCACAGCTATGTCAGACTGCTTGTCTGTGCCTGTCACCCTTTTGTTCTCCTTCATTGCGTGAATTCAAAGATGTCATTATTTATCTATTCGCGAAGGAGTCGGACTATTCTCAGGCTTACAGTGTAAGCGCCTACAGGCGCTCACACGTAGATGGGTCAAATATTCATGGGAGCGCACACAAAATCCGTGAACGACACCCTCAACTTAAGACGCGCTTTATCGATCCACTTCGATTTCAAATTCGACGAAGCTATGAGTGATTGATTGGTAGGGATGACCGAGGCTGGAGTGACCGTTCATCCAGGAGCGGATTGGCGAGTGACTCACGCAGACAGTAAAACCTGCTTGTGAGCCCACCATGTCCACTGGCACGCAATTGCGCACATTGTCGGTGCCGGGGCGCAGAGCCAACCGTTTCGAAATCCCGAGTGGACATTATCGATTGTGCACATGCGTATCACCCATCTCCGTACACCCATGTCAGACGTAGAACGCCCGTGTGTGTACAGAGTGGGCATATCATGCAAATTCCCAATCGCGCTGAAGTGGTGCATTTGACGTCTGGTATACTGTAGACTTGCATGTACGTTGGGTTTTCGAACAAAGGTGTTCCTGGTTCTCGAAGACCTCGAATTCGCACGGGAAGCCATCGATCGTGGCGTCGATGACTTCTCCGGAGCTCGCCTGTTGATCCCGGGAGGAAGGGGAAGGTTTCATGATGGAAGAAGGGCTTACCAGGCGCCCGGTGAAGAAGGGCTTATCAAGCGCCCGGTGAAGAAGACTCGCAGGACTGCTGTGGAGATCCCAACGTGCCTGGCGGGGATCAGGGCCTAATTTCTTTTATTCTGTACGAGGCGTAGTCCTTGGCTCGGTGACAGGATTATTGCAATTGTGTTTTGTGCCGCGCACGGTTAGTTTCGAGCGATTCTGTAGGTTCCATCTTCCAATAGCTAGTAATAACAATCGTACCACCACATCGTCGCACCCTAACCCTCTCTTTCATGATCGCCGTTCGTCTACTTACGTCTCTTCGCATTCGTTTTAGTACCTACTCCATACACCTAAGTACCTCCTTTCTCTTTGATGATTACCACGCGGCGGTCGCATGACCTTTGTAGTGCGTATACCTTCAGCGCTCTCCTGGTTCGTTCCTAGGGGGAGGGATAGGGAACCTTCCAGCACCTCTGAGCCTCCGGGTACCTGTCGTATTTCCCGACGCGCCGGTTGCAACTTGTACGAGTAGAGGGCTCAGGGAACTTGAAGCCGTGAATGGCATGGAATGCGTATTGCGCGCGCGGGGCCGCTCCGAGGCGAATGTCAAACAATCAGAACGTAGTCCGGCGCGAGTGGACGAGGGAGGTAAGATTTGACGCGTTCGTTCGGGTAGAGGAAGGAAGCCGGGTGTCGCATGACTCGAGGCATGTCGCAAGCCGTTCGGAGCGGGGGTGTTCGGTTTGGAGTTGTGGTGGTCTGGAAGGGAAGGAAGGGAAAGGGAGTACGAACGAAGCTAACCCTACACAGAAGCTGAACGAACGGGGCAGCGTCAGCGTGCTACGTAAACCAAACTAAAACAGAGTGAAGGATCCGATATGGTGTAGTGGCTAACATTATCGCCTCTCACGCGATAGCCCGGGGTTCGATTCCCCGTGTCGGAACGTTTTGGCTGTCTGTCCTCCTTCCTTTGTTTCATGGCGGGCGGCAGGTCGTCGACACATCCATCCATCCTTTTTGAAATTTTGCTTCCTTTCCCTTTCCCCTTCGTCTCACCTCTTGTTCATCCTCCTACCCAGCCCGCTTTCCCGTCCCAGCCCCCTCGTCGTTCGCTTGAAACGCT
>JANDKE010001601.1:0-13540 GCA_027627275.1 Coprinellus aureogranulatus | reverse complement strand
CTCGTCTGAAACCGCGCATATCCAGAGACTCTGACAAACACAATCTATATGAACAGACGTACCACGGTAATGATACATCCCACAAGGCATACCGAATGTCCCATAAACTATCGCCTTCCCCCTCTTATCATGTCAATCCCAGTCAAGTCGTCATGGACGCCCTCCTCTTCATCGAATTCTTCCACAATTTCACCGGACTTGCTCTCCTTGCGGTCTGTTGTCGGCTCTTTCTTCTTACTGGAGGAGTCATCTTCGTCCCCGTCCCCACATCCACAATCATAGGTCGCGTCGACGTGAGCGCAGTCGAAGATGGGCTTATGTAGTCGCCTGTTAACTTCGTTGTGTAGTGCACAGAGCCACTGTGATGCAGCGAGTCTTGATGATGTCTAGAGTATGCCGCGTAACATCAGTAACATGTGAGGGGGAGCAAGGCTAAGAGAGTGCGCACCTGAGGAGGAAACTTCTTCAATAGCTGTTGAAATTCTGCTGCACACTCTCCACAAGGGTATAGCCGCGACATCAGGTAGAAGTATGACTTTAGCGCGTCCCTCTCGTCTTGCGTCGGTTTCTATAAGACAAAAGCACAATTAATGGCAGGACAGGCGTCGAGTAGAAGGTGCTACTGACTTTGGGGAACCGAAGAGTCATTGTATGCCTGTACATTGGTCAACCTTCTCACTTCGTCCAGGGCGCTATGCCAAGCAAGGAAACTCACATTAGCTTCCATGTCGCCCTTCCCAACTCGGCCCTACACCACCAAGACAATCAGCATACGCTCAGCCGTCCCTAGTCCAATGTACGGAGCACAAAAAATACGTACTTTGCTGTCTCATTCCCCAACTTCGGCATGATCACACCCCCCTTCGCATTCTTCACCGCTGGAAACGACTTCGGCGGCCCGTGCGGCTCAACACCGCCTTCACCAAAGAGCTGACCTGTCCACGGGTCAATATACGCTCTTGAAGGCTCGTGGAACATGCTGAGCATCGTGACCAGCACCTGCCGAAACCAAGGCAATTAGTTCGTCGACAATACGATGCTCTGGGACGGCTTACGAGGATCGTAACCACGATTATAAGACTCTTTGCGAACCTGGATATCATGATGGTGGTTCAAGAGCAAGAGAAACGGTCATATAAGTCCAGCGGGGTCTGGCGATGTTGTTGTAGAGGACAAGCCAGGTCCGGAACAGGCTCGATCACTCATTGGAAACGGAGGATGACTAAGCAATTGAGTTTAGCGCCCGTCCTCGGACACGTTGTGTCCACGGTGGCTATCGTGGGCAAGGTTAGAACCACCGCTCTAATAGGCTAACCTTGTAACGGAGGGCTCTGTGGTATGTGAATTAAACGCTGAAGGCTTTAAGAAGAGAAGCCTACCCGAGATTTGCTCTAGAGTCACTAGATGTATCCATAAGCAAGGAAGGGAGGCGCGTAGACTATGACAATACAGGGGGGTATATAGATCATGGGGAAATACTTGGAATCTACTCAAGCAGCAGCAATCTTGCTCAAGCTGGGAATGGACCCAAACTTGATGCTATACCATCTCTTCTTCGGAGAGTCAGTCGAGACGACGAACTCGAGCTTCAGGCTCTTCTTTGCAGTCGTCCGATCAGTCACAGGTTCACCTTTCCCCTTGTCGTCCTCACTTGGTTCCTCTTTTGCCAGAACCCATTGACCCTGCGACAAGGTGAGTCGTCTGATATTCAATTGGGGTCAGAGGCACGCACGGTATAGTGGATGTCGTTCACCGAGATGAACCTCAACTTGGACTCTAGCATCATCTCCCTCGCATCATCGACCGTAAAGGACGAGTCAGATGCAGTTTCTGATGGACCAGAGAAACCGGCGTTTTCTCCAGGAATCCAGTCGATCTGTAAGGTCAGCGACCTCAGGTTCTCTCCATCCGAGATGGCTTTCTTGATCATATCCTACTCGCAAAGATTCAAGTTAGTTTCGCATTCCAATACCCGATTGGTAGAGTTCAAACTAGGGATCTCACCGCCTTGCCAGAATCGACGACCGTCCCACACACCAATACTTCTAACTTGGGACAGAACTCGCACAGACACTCAACGTCTCCTAGCATCAGCTGCGCGTCGCCCAACAGCACCTCCTTAATGGTATCTCCATGCAGCCTCCCCAACTCAAAAATGAAGCTCCTCGGAACAGCGACCCTCCCCTTCCCCATAACGTTCATGATGAAGCTATGCAGGTTGAAGACCTGTAGACTTGGCTCGGGACCAGGAATGAGAGACCGAATCCAGGGCCACAACTTCGTGGGTCCGAGATAATCTCCTGAGGAGGTTCGTACTGTGAGATTCTGGAGGGAAGGCGGGGGAGTGGAGGAAGATGCTGGACGCGTGCGACCGAGAGAGGGTAGGTACTCCGTATCGAGGACTTTGAGGTTCGGAAGGATCGCTAAGACGGACGTTATGACCGACGAAGGTGCACCCTTGAGGCGAAGTTCTTCAAGGTGAGGGAGATGGAGAAGGACCGCAATGAGGATTGTCTGTGGGACGCCTGCGCATCTCTGTAATCCCGCTGAATGTTATGGCGATAACGCAGGGAGTGGAATACACGTACCCCGAGTTCAAGATGTGTGAGGGTCGGCCCAAGGAGCTCACTCCACCCTTGCAACACCCTCGGCGGTCCTTCCATACACCAAATCGACACCCGCTTAAGCCCTGAGACCTTGTGAATCTCATCCCAAACCTCCGTCGCCAACGCGTTGTGCGTTCGAATATTCAGCTCCTCCAATGGCGATGGTAGCGACTCGAAGATATCCAGAAACGCGATCAACGCAAAGCCCTGGGATCGCGAGTCGTCTGTCCATGTGAACGATTTGAGAGATGTGCACAAGGACACAGCTTTCAGCGCTTCAACGGTGAGGTCGCTCCATCCTGACATGACACGGACGTGTAGGGCGCCTTTACAGCTTTATGAGACCTATGGCAGCAACCCAAAGACAGATAACTCGGAGGACTCACCGGACTCGGTGACATGGTGAACGTATGACGCGAGCTCCGGCCGCTTGAGCAGGGTGCTCGCTGGGTGGTGGACAACGTTCTGGTTTACGTCGGGAAATTATGGCTTATCAGTACCCATCGCATTTCCTGGTCGTAAGACCACCGCGGTAGCACTGACCTTGGATATGATTCGCGTGTCTAGATTGCGATACAGTAACGGCGTGGCGGCTTTATTGAAGTTCTTGTTGACCACAGCACAAACACACCAATCCTTCGCGTCGCTAAGGTGCTCGAGGATGGGATAGAGGATATCCAGAGGTAAATCCGCGAATACGACACCCCTGTACGAGCGACGATCCTTCAACCTCCTTATGGACGCTCGCGAACAAGCACAAACTCACATTGTGCCCTCCAAAACCCTCGCCCAGCGTATCGTGTGACGGAATTGGGGTAGGGAAGGTAACGCGGGATTCTTCAAGAACCTTATATACCGCTTGAAGCGTCCTAGGAGTTGGCGAAAGACAAGAAGGTTCGCTGACTGAGCATCACGGCAGAGTTTAGGTTTCATCAGCTGAGCGCCTGTCGGGACTCTGGACCGCGATGAAGTCATAGAGGCGGAAGCAATTCGCAAGTTCCTGGCAAGGTCGGCCTAAGCCCTATCTGCTATCTCCCTCCTCCGCATGAGCGCTTTAAATTCTTAGGCTGCCTTAGTCGATCTTCAGCGGGGACAAAATCGCTGTAGGCAGTGAAGATGGCTTGATAGAGGAGCTCGTGAAGGACGTGTTTGTCCAAGGCACCGTGGCAGGTGAAATAAAAACCTGCTGGATAGAGACGCGGTTCTGCTCGGATTCTGATTCTGCTCTGATCTGGCTTTCTGGTGAAGGTATCCCCTTGTACTTACCGACAGATCGCATAATAAGCCTCATCCGCCCCGACACACCCATATGAAACCCCGGTGTACGCTTGAAGAGACTGACTGGTGTCGCAGACCGATATTGTCGGTGCACTTTCATTCGGGATGCCTTTCGTTTGGTCGGCTTGCTAGTGGCAGAGACAAGTCGCAATTGCCTCGATGTGAGGCCGTGATTGCATAACAGGGGCCAGGAAACTGCAGATTCCTTAAAGATGGCGATAGCTAAAAGAAAACGCTCTTGACGGCATGTCCAGGGACGGCTCTAATTGGGTTATTGCACTAGGTGGCCCTGGATTGTATGGCACTGGGTGGTGCAACGACCAGCATTGTTTAAATTGGGGTATCTTGACGTAGGCAATAAGGTGCGACATTGATCATAAGACGCTGGAAGTGAGCGTACCTGGGTGACTGTACGAAGTTCGGGCAGTGCTCTTGGGTAGGTATGTCTCTTCCAACAACTTGAGTGACGATGGGGTAATGTATTGCGTTCTAGCGCCGGCCTCCCACACACTCTCCAGTTTTGTGACAGGGTTAAACTTTTTCAACAACGCTCCTTCTTCCTGCACGACCAGATCGCTGGCATTCGGAGGCTTGATGAATTTGAGCACCCGTATGACGACACGATTTCTTCCCTCTCTTTGAATCATCTCAAACCGCGCAAGAATCGTGCCTTGTGAGTGCCGGAAACATAAGTAGATGTAACCGTACCAGATGAGACATCGCGTACGCACCTGAGTATGAAGGATGGTGTCGATGANAACTGGCCCGTTCCCTCGATGGTAGCATGGGTCGCACTGTGGTCATTTGCCGGATCATCAACCGGGTAGGTAGGATACCCTCTTTTGTCAAAAACATNACGGACTGCTGGATCGTGGATAGTTTGATTACGAAGTTATCTGTGAACTGCTCCACTGTCTGGCCGTGCAAACCATGCACTTCTCTCCCAGTATCAGAATGGGCAAGTCGCATACGTTCAACTTCCTNTTCGGCCGCTTCTGTGATGTACCCTTCCNTNTNCATCAAGGCGCGGAGGGCCGGCCGCCTTGCGTACAAGATGGAAAGAAGGGAGANATGCCACGGAAACAAGCCGCTGTGGTCAATTAAATCCCACCCTCTTGAAAAAAGGTCANGAATGGCTCCTGAAGTGTTATCTGCTTCGTTCGCGGCCATTGGGAGAACACGGAAGCGAATTTCGCCAGCNACAGGGTTGANGCTCGTTCGATTGTGGAAATAAAAGGTGCCTTTCGTAGCAGGAGGGAAAGGATAGAAGCTGAAATTCCCCTTTTGAGAGCTGCCGAATGCCTTGTACCCCACCTTCGTGGTCTCTCGCTTCCCGCTGGGATCATCCACGAGGAGGACGCATTGAGACACNCCGCTGAGATCNACGATGTCNCNTTTCGTCAATTTGGAAGGATTCAAAATTGAAAGTCTAATGCTCTTNGAAGGGTGTCAGCGAAGGGACGACATGGACTGACAACGCCCAACTCATACCGTCGACTTNCTGCAGCTACTACGCGCTCGAGCTCCCATATACTGCATGGCTGTTGCATTTATTCGTCGTACGTGTTGAGGAGTGCTATTTCTGAGGAACTCCGNCCAGATATGCACTGGAAAAGCTGGTCCANGACGACTTCGCTCAAGCGCGCACGCCTGGGGAGATACAGTNAATTCAGTCCATCTTCAGTGACTTGGCACGAATGACTTGCCCCTACGCGTCGTGTAGCATGCCAGCTNCATANCATCCTAGNATTCATCATTCTACATGCAGTGGGGCGACAGAAGCNGTNCTTGTTTGGCCAGGGATAAGGGTGCAGTGAGGGTCAGGAACAAGTCGAATGTGCGCTGGGGAAAGACTCGGACGCGTGAACGCGTTTATCGGCNATTGCCGAAAACGCCCGAACAGGGGTACCCACCCATTCAAATGTTTCCGCAGCGGCAAATATTCAGCGTTGAGACAGAAAAAAAATTAGAGATTACCTGGAGCTCAAGGGCCATTCTCAGTGAGTTGTTTCTAGCAGAGGNATGCGCCGTACATTCTCAGCCATTGGGCGCTTGTCAGATAGGGGCAAGCATTCCTACAGAGTCGGCTGCAATTTGATTGCTCAATCTGATCTTTTTCGTCCACGAACGGTGACGAACCTGTCGCTATGTTTTATATTGTCGGCTTGGGTCTCTGCGATGAGAAGGATATCACCCTTAGAGGTCTCGAGGTAAGTACAAGATGCATCTGAAACAAGAGGAGGCTCACAAAATTGGGTTAAACCAGGCGGTGAAAGGCGCTTCACGAGTGTACCTCGANGCATATACAAGCATCCTCATGATCTCTCAAGAACGCCTCGTCTGTCCTTAATCCTTCCAGCATCATCCCCAAGCCAATTGACATGGACCCAAGGAAGCCTTCTACGAGAAGCCTATCATCCTGGCCGACCGTGACATGGTGGAGACCCAATCCGACGAGATCCTGCACAACGCGGACAAGGAGGACGTAGCTCTCCTNGTCGTTGGAGATCCATTCGGCGCTACGACACATACCGACATCGTTCTCCGGGCTCGCGCGCAGGGTATNCCCACCCGAGTTATCCACAATGCATCTATCATGAACGCCGTTGGGGCGTGCGGGTTGCANCTGTATAATTTCGGCCAAACGGTTTCGCTGGTGTTCTTCACGGANACTTGGAAGCCAGATAGCTATTACGATCGGGTGGCNGAGAANGTCAAGCTGGGCATGCACACGCTTGTGCTGCTGGATATCAAGGTGAAGGAGCAGAGTGAAGANAATTTGGCGAGGTGCGTCAGTATGCCAAGGTCAAGTTGTCTNGCTCACATTCCACTGCAGAGGGCGCAAGATATACGAGCCTCCACGCTACATGTCTATCCCTACTGCCGTCTCCCAAATGATCGAGACTGAGGAGAGTCGCGGGGAGGGCATCCTCGATCCGGAGAACACCTTAGCCATTGCAATGTCGCGGGTTGGCGGCGATGCTTNGCAACAACGGATAGTTGCAGGCACNCTCAAAGANCTACTCGGCCAGCCTGCGGAGGTCTACGGCGAGCCTCTGCACAGTATTGTCATAGTCGGAAAGCGTNTTCACCACCTCGAAATNGAGTATGCTGAGGAGTATGCTGTCGACAAGGCGAGCTGGAGGCGAATCGCGAAGGAGGTGTATAAATGTACTGAGTTGTAATTNGTTTCATTGAGAGAAAATACATTTCGTAGTAGAGATGGTGGCGNTNGTCGAACAACCCTTGCTCGTCGTCGCGCGCGGTGAGAAAGNATGAGATCAACGTCACAGCCACCCACGCGACAGCATCCATCGCGCTGAAATTGCCCTTGTCCGAAGCACTGGTGTCGCCATGGTACGTTCACGCCGTAATAGTGCCTTGGTAGCCATTAATNACGGAGAATCGTGAATAGCTTCCTCTATCTCTTCTCAATGCAGCGCAGAACAAGCCCATGGTGCGTCCTCTACGCCCTTTGCCCGATGGCCCAGCTGAATTCAAAGATACACTAGCTTGTAGAGCTGAAAAATGGCGAGACATTTAACGGGCATCTAGTACAATGCGATAACTTCATGAACATCACGCTGCGGGAGGTCTATCAGACGAGTGCGGAGGGCGATAGGTTCTGGAAGCTGAAGGAGTGTTATATCCGAGGGAGTACTGTACGTCCTGCTTAGCTGAACCATCGCTTTGCTATGTGCTTCAAGTCCTACGGCTATATGCTAACAAGGGTACTCGTTTCGTACCTGTAGATTAAATATTTGCGTGTCCCAGACCAACTACTCGATGCTGTGAAGGAGGAACAGAACAGAGCACGCGAGGCGAGCCGGAATGCGCGTGGTGGGCATGGTCCAGGAGGCGGCAGAGGGGGTGAGTTTGTGCCTTCTAGTCTACCCTATTGCGCTAAGAAAGGACTGCATTGCCAGGTCGCGGTCTCCCTGTTCGTGGTGGTGCGTTCTGCACCCTTAGATCCAAAAATCGCTCCCTAACATCATTCCCCAGCTCGCGGTGGTCGCGGTGGGCCTATGCGTGGTGGACCTGGCGTTGGGAGAGGCCGGGGAAGGGGCATGTAGCCCTCGTATATCACCCATTTCAGATCCAGCATCGCTCCCTGCAAATCGAGTCCAGCTATCTGGGCAACCCCGACGGACGAAGAAAGCGCGTCACGCATCGGCAACACGATTTTCTAGACACCCCATCGCCAGGCATCTGCAGAGTTCGAATCGTTCTGCAGCCTGCTATTGTATTCATATCCACCCACTTTATATCATGGTCTAATGGCGGTGAGCTTGTCTAGTGGGAAGTCGGTCAGGTCCCCGGATCGACCAGGGAGGTGCTACGAAGGTGAGGAAATGATGTCGAACTGGCCCACTGACGTAGGGACTGGAATGCGTACCTCGAATTTCCAACGACATAGACGGATTTATCGCAGCCTATCGCGTCGGTATAAACAACCTGCAGGGCTCCCCAGAATGGCGCATTTTAGGTGGAATTGTCGAGTACGCTTAAGCGCCCAGTTCTGACGCTGACGTCTCCCCCTTGCGTCCCGTACCATGTCTCTGGAAGGTGGTCGTGTGCCGGTGGTGGCACACGACTGATAAATGGGTCCTTGCTAGATGAGCTGAGTATACTTACAGCAGGATCATACATGGGTTGACAGGGTGCATGAATGCTGCAACCACAAGCTCGGAGCGTGCTGCACTCGCATATGTCATAGGCGCGTGTTGGGGGACCACACACGCTAGTGAAGGACGCTGACGACGTCTTCAGTGGACACTCGAGAACCGAACCGAATATCCCTCCGGAAATACTTAAGCACCATGGACCTCTATAATGTGGACCTTTCCGACTCCTCCTGGGTGACACTGGATGCACACCTCGAACGATGGCTCCGGCACTACCACCCAGGAAGAAAACCTCGACATCGAACGCAACTGCCCTCGGCAATTGACATCAAGCACCGGTAACCGAACCACCGTCGAGTTGACAGATCAAACCAGCCTCCTCCCTCGCAGCAAAGTCATCGTATCCTTCTTCGCCCTCGCCTTGTGCATGGTGATCTCCACCCTAGACCAAGTCATCGTCTCGACGGCCTTATCCACCGTCTCAACGCACTTCAAGGCCGGATCCGTATCTCAATGGGTACCCTCAGCGTATAATCTGACATGTACCGCGTTTCAGCCCTTCTATGGGAGGTTTAGTGATATCTTTGGGAGGAAGAAGGTGCTGTGTGTGACGTTGGCGGTGTTCGGGGCCGCGAATTTGGCTGCGGGGTTTTCGAAGAGTATTATTATGCTCATTGTGTTGAGAGGGGTTGCGGGCTCTGGAGGAGGTGTGTTTGCTGTCACTTGTCGTGTGGGCGACGCTGACGAGCGTTGCGGCGCCCTTTCCTTTAGGTGGAATTCATAGCCTATCCCAGATTATCATATCCGATATCGTCAGCTTGCGAGAGCGGTCAGTGCGCCCTACCAGCCACTTCATTGCGAGGAGTGACTCGCCAATTTACAGGGGCAAGTACCAAGGGATCATTGGAATGTTCAATGTCCTTGGGTATGCGATTGGGCCAATCATCGGTGGTGCACTGGCAGAGAAGGTTTCATGGCGGGTAAGTTCGCCTCCCATTTTGCTGAAGTGAGATGCGTTGAACCTACGCTCAGTGGTGCTTCTGGATCTGCGTCCCGTTCACTCTCGCCGCTGTGCTGGTGGCCACGTTCACTTTGCCTCTGAAGAAGGTCGAACAGGACATGCGGACGTAAGTGGGGCGTTGTTGCTTTCACATTGGACTCGCAGCTGAACGCAGCGTGTCTGTGTAGTAAACTTCAGGTTATAGACTATCTGGGTGCTCTGCTCGTACTGACCGGTAGCACGCTGATCGTCCTGCCTCTTATATGGGTACGCATAGTTGCCACCTTGAACCAATTCTTGAATGCTTACGACTTACGCTCAATGTCAGGGAGGCGTGACTTTCCCTTGGAAATCACCTGTTGTCGTCGTACCGCTGATCACAGGCCTAGCAGTTGTAGTATCCTTCTGCCTGTGGGAATGGAAACGAGCCAAATTACCCATAGTACCCAGTGAGCCATCTCAAACCCCCTCAGACCTGGACTTCACGCTCACGGTAACGATCAGTGCACATCTTCAAGCATATCACAGTATGCGGCGTCTACATCACGATGTTTATCTGCGGATTTGTCTACTTCTCTATGCTCTTTTACCTCCCCCAGTTCTTCCAAGTCGCACTCGGGCACTCACCGATTAAGTCGAGTATCTTCTTAATACCACTGCTTGTCACAGGGTGTATTGTCAGCTCACTAGCGGTTAGTCATTCGTTCGTCCAATGATCTTCTGCCACTGAGAGGTGTGGGTTGTGCAGGGAATGATGATCAGTAAGACAGGCAAGTACCGGGTAAGTATCAATATGCGTAACCTCTCGGGTTTTTCCTCTGAACAAGGGATGAAGGCGGTCATCTACTGTGGATACGCTATCTGGTCGGTAGCTTCCGGCCTCCTCTCAACCGTCAACCGCGACTCTAGCAAGGCTCAACTCGTGATATATATGCTCCTTGCGGGGTTTGGGTCAGGGCAGGTCAGTCTCAATGATCGAGCACCTACGCATATTTTCATGAAAAGCGACCCTTGCTGACAGACTCTGCAAACGTCTACGATAGCCGTTCAGGCGAGTGTGGACCCCAAGGACTTGGCCGTTGTTACTGCGTTTCGAAATGTGAGTAATTGTTAACAAGCGGTAGTCGTAAGCGGGATTCTGATCCACATAGCAGTTTGTCAGACTGTTGGGAGGAACGCTCTCGCTGCCATCTCAGGCACGATCATGTAAGGCGGCCCTGAAGACAAATGGAGCAGAGACTGACCTTGACCTAGTAATAATACGCTGAAATCCTCTATGTCTCGCATTCAAGTTCCCTCCGATATGGTCAAGAAAGTCATCGACGATCCAGTCCAACTATCCACCCCAGATAGCTTGGGAATCACCGAGGAACTGGCATCAACAATCTTCCGGGAAGGCTACGAGCGGGGGTTTAGGACAGTCTTCCTGCTCAACGCCGGCTTGACTGCAGTCGCCAGCATCATCGCGTTCGTCATGATCAGACAGAAAATTTTGACCAAGGGTGTGCATGGTGCTCAAGGAGATGAAGAGAAGGGCGGGAGCTCGCCACGATGACCATGTATGTAAATGCCTAGAGTAACATACACTAGCATTATTTAATGCATAGTAGATACCCCTCAAGATGACAATTCGGCCCCCACCCAGTGGCACCCACCCTCGCACTCCCCAGTAGCCATTATCCTAGGCTTCCGTCCCCCCAGCTGAGCCCTCCGCACCCAGCCAGGACCCCAAGTGCCTAAGCACCAAGGCTAGTAAAGGGGNCCATCATCCTAAGGCCAAACGGGGCAGCCCTTCGTCAGAAACCCATAACGTCCCCCCAAGTCGCAGCCACCAGGTATGGCGAATCGGAACCCCTTACCCAAGGCAGGTTCCCCCAAGCAGCCCCAACGCTCATCCAACTCCCACAGGAGGCCAGTCAAATCCAAACACTGTTGGATTTGTTACCAGGAAACCCACCAATTCCCAAATATACTTTGGTTCTCGGTTGATGTTGTGTTGCACACCGCACCATGTAAATATATGATGACGAGTCTGGACTGGACATCCACACTCGCACTCAGGATCCTCGGGGATGTTGAAACAAAGGTAATACTCCCCAATAGGCGCGTGATTAAGAATAGCACGGCAGAAACACACGCACATCTTGGGATCACCACTGACATGACAGAGGTAGGCACCGCCATTGGCGTATGCGGGGGCAAAGGGCTTTCCTCTCGGATCGCGCAGCACTAAAAACTGATGCCCTCAATTATCTGGGTCCCTGGACATGGTAGTCCAACGGTCCAAGGCTGAGTTGGCCGCGTCCTTACGGATGCTGTCAAGAGACATAGCCAGGTGTCCTCCTGAGCAAACAGGAGCCATGCCAGTTACGTGCTGGTGCGCACGGTAGTGAATGCCCCACTTCAGCTTGGAGGGGGTCTCCACAAACAAAATGGAGCACTCTGGGTGACCAGAGAACCACATCGCGAGAGCCTTGCAGACAGCAAGGGAGTGTGTGTCTGTCCATTCTGGGCAGACATGTCCACAGCTCATTGTGCCATGGCAATTGAGTCCATGAACAGTACCATACAGTTGCACCCAGGCTGTAGAACAGCACAACAGAGTGCAAACCAAATAGCAGTGAGCTCTGCATCCATGAAAAGGATGTGGCCAGCCAGGACACGTCCCAGTTCAAGGTCATAATTGTTGAGGCCTTCCCAACAGTAGGCCGCAACAACTTGAAAATGCTTGTCCTTGGGTACAGAGGCATCCGTCCCAATGAGCAAGGCATAGTGCCAAACTCACGCAGAGTTCCAGATAGTATTGAGTTCAGTGCGGCGGGCACCTAAAGCGTCCTCCTGGTGCTTGTTGAACACATCGAAATCGACCTGGTCCACATAGAGGTCCATGAGTCGGGTACCTGGAGCTGCTTTCTCTGCACAGGGTTGGAAGGACTCCGTGAGCTTGGGCAGCGCCTTCACTGTCTGTGAGATAGCATCCCGCACCTTCTCTCGTTTGAGAGGCGTGAGCCAGCAGGCCGCCGAATAGTGAGGCTTGGCACCCTTCCACATCCCCTCTGGCATGAGGGAGCGCAGTGGGTGCGTATCAGACAATGTCGCAGTCTGGTAGACCGCCCTCTCGGACAGTTTACGCAGATGGAGACGAATAGGGGGAAGGCTGGCAAGAAGCTCAGACCCACTGGTAGGAGACGTATGAAACGCCCCCGTTATCCAGATCACAGCCTTACGCTGCATACTGGACAGTGTTTTGAGAGCCCTTGTAGAACCACAGCCTGTGTCCATACGTGGCAATCAGAACCACACACGCACGGTAGAGGATGCGCTTGTTCTTGGGGCGATAGCCCATGAGTGGAATTGCCCAACATCCTCATTGCCATGACAGTGGTGAGGGGCTTGGTGGAGTAATACTGGATATGCTCAGCAAACGTGAGCCTCTGGTCAAAGTAGAAGCCCAAGAAGCGCCAAAACTTCTTGGGTCTGAGATGATACCTTTCTTCTCAAAACTATAATACCTTGAAACCGTGCATTGTAAACTGGCATTCCATTCATTGCACCCCATAGAGCTTGCCAATGGCAACATAAACTCATATTTCTACAGCTTCCAGTACAGCAAAGCTTCTATTATTTCCAGCAGTGACCACAAAACACAGAGAGGTGAAGCGCAGAGCTTTATGACTGAATCCAGAATTACGAGGGTTTACATAAGTAAGACTCGTTCTTTTAATGCGGGCTTTGCCTGCTAGAATTTGACACTTAAAACCCAGCCATGTGGACATTTTGATGGCACCTTATCTCCCATCACTCTGCATTTTTCCCCATCAATCACTCTTCCTATTTCCCATCATTTTGCTTATCTCCCATCACTCTGTTTGTTCAATTATCTGATGGCACAGTTTTGCCTGCTTCTTTGATCCCTCCAAGTTGCACACTCATCATGTTCATGACCATTCTCATTGTTGCTACATCTGTATCCCAGTGTTGTATGCACTTACTGTATATAGACTGCAGCAATGTGCAAGTGTGCGCAGGTG
>JANDKE010000160.1:0-34645 GCA_027627275.1 Coprinellus aureogranulatus | reverse complement strand
GGGGGATCCTTCTCAGGGTCATCGTTGTTGCGCCGGACCCATTCATGAAGGCTCTCATAGATTGGTCCCAGGAGAGGAGGCGAAAATTGCGATGGTGCGTTACTCTCACACTTCGTACTTTCTCTTAGCCTGACACACCTCGTCATTATGGTCTCCAGCCACCCTTTATCCTGGGACAACCGTACGTTGATATGCGCATTTCCGGGCCTGTGATCTAATTCAGCAAAACAGGATCTACGGTTTGGCAATCGCGAGAGTGGTTCGTTCCGAGAACGATTCTGCCAAGGTCGGGGATCATGTCTGCGGGATGCTTCGTACGTATCCTTCTTCCATCGACCTGACGCTCGTTGGTTATGAGCTCATCTCACTCCCAGCGTATCAGCACTATGTGGTCAAGCCAGACCTTCAGTCGTCCTACCTCACCGTTCTCAATAACCACGCAGAAATACCATGGTCTGCATACCTCGGAGTCGTAGGATTGGCTGGTATGACAGCCTACATGGGGTGGAAGGCGCATGTCAAGGCGAAACAGGTGCGATATTGTACTCAGATTGTGATCGGAAAACTGTTCTGACATGGAGGTGTTGGCCAGGGAGAAACTATCTTCGTCAGCACAGCAGCGGGTGCTGTGGGGTCGTAAGTCTTTGTCGCTTTTCTCTCCTGCATCCCATGGTGGCAGTTGCCTTCGCTCACTTTCACCACAGCCTCGTAGTTCAACTCGCGAAGCTTGAGGGTCTCCGGGTCATTGCGAGTTCTGGTTCCTCCGACAGGGTGGCATTTACCAAAGAGATCGGAGCAGATGTTGCATTCAATTACAAGGAGGAGGATACCGACGCAGTACTGAAGAGAGAAGGACCCATCGATCTGTGAGTCTCAAAGGTGATCCTGTGCGTAAATATGAAGTCTGATGACGCATGTGCGTAGGTACTGGGACAACGTCGGCGGTAAGACCCTCGATGCGGCGCTCGAGCATGCAGCCATGAATGCGAGGTTCATCGAATGTGGAATGATCTCCAGTGAGCCCACTACTTGCGTCCCGAGCGAAACCTTTAGTCTGATCCCGGTTTTCGTCCCGTAGCTCAGTTCGGAGTGAACGACGGCGTCAAAGTCAGTAATCCTCATTCCCTCAGACGTTCCACTCTCGCGCTCACGCTGATTTTCTCTCCCTCAGAACCTTCTCCAAGTCATTACCAAGTCCATCAGCATGTTCGGCGTGAACGTCGTCGAGCTCACTCCCAAGCACATCGCCGACTTCTACGAGACCGTTCCAAAACTGGTCAAAGAGGGAAAGGTGAAGCACCGCGAAGTGAGGTTTGATGGGCTGGGGAAGGTGGATGAAGCGCTTGTGCGGACGATGAATGGAACGCTAAATGGCACTAAGGCAGTCGTGTTCCTGGGAGATGACTGATTGTGTAGTGAGTCGGGCGTTGGCGTGACGACACCCTAGCGTTGCTCTGTAGATACGCGTATTGACACCCAGAACAAGATACCTTTACGTAGGGTTTAAATGTATTGCGGATCACAAACGAAACGCGACGGCTCTCTTCACCTGGATTCCGTGCTCGCATTTGATTGCAAAGTCTTCCAGGAAGATATGCCTTATTTGAAGTATGGGCTAGTGGTTTTTGAGACTCGAGCCCTGTCGGTGAGTTTGATCATTATCATCTTCAGAGAGTGTTGCCCGGATACAGATCTACATTCAATGAGTGCCTCGTTTCACGCATCCGGCGGATAAAAAGGTTAGATCGTTGTCACTCCCGACAGCGACGAACTGCAGCCGACCTCCAGGGCATAAAGACTGGGGAGTGCTGATCGCCCATGAACGCGACGCGTGGGAGGAACACCCTCGACGATGAAGCCCCTGTTCGCTCTGCTGTACATCGTCCTTGGTGAGTGGAACGCATTCACATAACGCTCGCCAGCGCTAACTATTGCTGTGTTCCAGCTCTCTCTTCCGTCTCCGCTCAAGATGTGACCCTGTACGGGATCGAGTACACGAGCGCAAGTCGTGCGCTGTTCTCACCAACTGGTGAGATCCTGACGGTCAAGCCAATATCGACCCTAGCCGATGGGAGAACGGCGTACGAGGTGCAGAGTGTAATCGAGGCTACGGTGAAAATTGACGCTTCGACGACGTCGACCCTCCCTGTGACGGAGCCACCTACGACTACCACATGTGCGCCCGCCTCTTTCTTACACGTTTTCTCGCTACCTGCTAACAGTCGACACCGCAGACACCTACATCGCAGACGCGACTCAGCACGAAGTAAACCAGTACCTTACAAGAGGAAACGATGTTATCGTGGTGAACGCCAAGTGCTCCAACCGAAGGGAGGATGGGAGTATGATCTGCGAAGACAGGGTGGAGGTGGTGACAAATGGGACTTCGACTGAAGTGACCTTCCAGACGGAGACAGGGTCCGCGAGGCCATTCTACACGCTTACGGGATCTAGCGGCTCACCTGGGGCTACATCTGCGACAACTGGATCAAATGCTGCGTCGCTGTCACATTCGGGCGAGGGAAATTTAGCGCCGGCAATAGCTATTTCATTCATTCTTGGCTTCCAGTTTGTCAAATCCATCTTGTAATGAAATGGGCTGGATTCCGGCGATTGAACACTATCACCTTCGACCATTTTTCGCCTGTTTCCTCGATGCGCGGCCCATGGCTTTCTTGCAGCTATGAACCCGAGTCCCTAGGACGACGATAGCCGCCCAAACTCAATGAGGCTTCATGAGAGGACCGGGATAGTGAAACAAATGAATCACTTACCCTGCCTTACTTCTCAAAGGTCGTATATATACACGGCGCAGCTTGTCCACTCTCACTTGACATACCCATACATCCATCGTCGGACCCTTGCACTTCATCACTCATGCTGCCACTCTCGGTATGGGCAACTATTCTGGCGCTGCTCTCTGGCACTGGGGCTCTGAACCTGACGGAATTGCTGAACTCAACACCCAGTCTCTCAAGAATAGGGTCAATACTCGCCGTCTACCCAAATCTCCTCCCCAACTTGACCTCCGCAGAATCTACCTTCTTCGCACCATCAGACAACGCTCTGGATTCGTGGATACTGTCCCAAGGTGGTCCTTTGAATATCACAATGGAGGTTCTGTCCGACCTCATCGCTTATCACATTCTACCCCGGAGAGTGTCAAGCGCGAACCTCTCTTCCGCCGGAGGCGTGGTAGTCGATACAGCCCTGACATCGCCTCAACACGCAAATCTACAGGGTAGCCCCAACGTCGTATATGCCAGTGCGTTCGGTGATGACGGGCAGGGAAATGATCAGGGGTCTGTTTCATTGTACTCAGGGGTCGGTGAGGCGGCGAGTATTACCAGTGGAGATGTGGAATTCGAAGGGGGCGTCGTACACGTTATAGACCAGTGCGTACGGAATGGGAAGTATGAGATTGACACAGGACTAATGAACATGAAAAAGTGCTTTCAATCTCCCCCAAACATGCACACAGACTGCTCAGACGGCATCCTTGAATACGTTGACGGAAGCGTTTAGGAAAGCCGGCCTGTGGCAGATGGTGGACAATACGCCGAAATTTACTTGCTTTGCGCCGACCGACGAAGCATTTCAAGCGGCGGGACTAAATATACAATCGCTCCCGGGGGATCAAGTCGCCAACTTGCTGAAGTACCACCTAATAGAGGGGGAGGTCGGATATTCGACAGCACTGGAGGATGGGAAGCAGTATCAGACAATGTTGGGTATCCCAGTGACGATCCACAAGCGGGATGGGAGCCTGTTCGTCAATAATGTGACAGTGAGGACTGGGAATGTCATTATGACGAACGGGGTTGCGCATATTCTCGACGGAGTGAGTGCACCTTTCCCTGGAGATTAGGCGTTCACCTGATTCAATTGATTACTCCCAGGTCCTCGATGTACTGACTGGGGTAATATTTCTTGACGTTGTAAGGAGGAGTGTCGCTGATCGGAGAAATCACTAGGTCTTGACTCCCTCTCCCAACGCCACCGTCGTCGCTCCTGGATCGAGTACACCAGTCGAGTCGCAGACCCAAGCTGAAGGCGCGGCTACCTCGACCACCGTAGCAGGTTCCGGAGGCAGCCACGCACATCCTTCGTCGTTGCTCAGTCTCGGAATGTTGACGGTGGTAATATGGCTCATAGGGCTATAACTTCTTCAGTGAGGCTCTTCCACTTCGATGTAGTGTGGACTGGTGGAGGTCTTCCGACAATAAATCTATTCATCTCCGGTTACGGTTTCATCGCGCTCGGGAAATCGAACACTCCTGTTGGGTCGTACTTCCGCTTCAACTCCTTCAATCTCGGTAGATTCCCTTTGTAGTACCTCTGCTCGTAGTCCGGCAGTCGGTCATCGAGGTAGTTGGTGTACGCTCTATCAAGCAAGGACCAATCTTCATTAGTAACGCTCTGTTTGATTGGACGAGGGGAGCGTACCCATAGTCCCAATCCTCCGGCATGTTGTTAGTGAAGCTCTCCACAATCCCGTCCACGAACGTAAACCCGTGTTCAGGGAATGGAAGGATGTCACCCTGCGTGTAAGCGTAAAGCTGCATCATGAAGAGCGAATCTCTATGCGGGAACGCAGTCTCGTCGGCAGGTACGGAGTTGATCTCCGAGTTCGTTCCCCCGAGGAGGCCAATCTGTAGGAACCATCCCTAAGATGCGACGGAGCATGTCAGGCTTACTCCGAGCGAATAGAAATCCCTAGAGTAACCCACCAAGTCTGTATCAAATCCTTCGTTCGCAATGTAGGCGATGAACGCATTCATCGCCTCGACCGTCAGAGGCTCCTTCTGAGGTGTAATGAGAGACTTCACGTAGAAGGTGCTATGCGTGTTCGGAGCTGAGACATCGAGACTCCCTCCCGCGAGGTTCTTCACGCTGTTCAGATAGTCGCCCACGTCGAACGTACTCGACCTGGGAGCCGGGAGTACGTCCAACAAGGGTCCAATCACTGATTTCAGTTCCTCTGCTGGGCCATACCATGTTCCAGACAGCAGCAAGGTGACGTTGCCGCGCACATCCCCTGGAACGAGAACGAACTCGACTCCGATAGCGGCAGGAATTTCGGCGTTGAGGGAGTAGTTCTGGAACGCGTCGAATGCCGCAGTGGCGGTGGGGATGTCCATACCCCAAGCGTATTGGTAAACTGTCGTATTAGATGGCGGACGCCACGTCTGAACGGTCGTGCCGGTGATGATTCCGAAAGAGGGAGCTGCTCCGCGTATGGCCTGAAAGGAGCATAGAAGTAGTTCAGAGATGGGAGATGGAAAGAGTAAAGGCGAGAGACGTACGAAGAATAAATCAGGGTTCTCCTCCTTGCTCGCGGTAACGGCGGTTCCGTTAGCGAGTACGACTCGCGCGCTGACTACCATGTCGAGCGTCAACCCCCACATCCGGGTTGAAAAGCCATATCCCCCATATCCTACCACCAATGGCAACATGAGTTTCAATATGCCCAAGCATGGGAACGTGCTTACCCGTCTGCCCACCCCATCCCACGTACGCACCTGTTGCATGAGGTAAAGCTCTTCCCCATGAATCCAGATGGGTCGCGACTTGGCCGATTCTTAACCCCGACCCAATAGAGGCAATGGCAGCTGGTTGGTTCATCGCGAAGTAGGTGAGATTACTGAGGTCGATGACGATAGAGCCGTCTTTCTGCCCTAGACCCCCCGCGACGTAGGAGTGCTGACCACGTTTGTGAGTGGCAAATTGCGCCAGAGAAAGAGGTAGTACGTACCCCGCCACTTCGAGCGACGACATTGTACCCAAGATCGTAGCCGACCTTCACCACTTCGGAGACTTGTTCTACATTATCCACGTACGCGATGGCTGCCGGCTTGTATGAGAACCTTAAGTTGACTGGATACAGCGTCAAATAAACACGGATAACGCGCAGGAAGACACATCAATGACCCACACGGTTCAGAAGCGCGTGGGTAGTCAGGCTGGCCAGGATACGTGAATTGGAGAGCGCCGTTCGAGACGCTTGCAAGACTGCCGACAAGGTCCGCTACGGCGTACGCAACAAGAAACTCCAAAAACAGGGATAAGCCAATGACCCTAGAAACCAGGCGATACATGAGCATGGGATGGAAGGAAAGTCAAGGCAAACGTCTCACAGTGTGAACCTGGGGAATTATAAGACATGAAAGCCGTACTTCTAAGTCCGAGCTCGACCGCGTGGGGGCGTGAAATAGGGTCTTCTTCTCTCTTCCCAGCCTTCGAGCAGTGCTTCGTGCGCCGCTTCATGGTCACGCGGTTAGGATAGGCCCAATCTAGCCAGGGAAACCCCGGCGACTGCCTGGCGGGGAGATGCAGAGCGCCCTCCGGTCAAGATCTCGAGATACGTAATGTCAACCTCACAGGGTATGTCCATAGAGGCTACCAGCGATGAGGCGCGCACTAAAGCGTTCGAGAATACAAGGTCCAGCGGAAGCTGGTATGGCATTCAAGCAATCTGGAATCTTTACCGAGATTAGACAAGAATATAGCCACAATTGGCGAATGGGGAGGTTGGACATACCTTTCTAGCAATCGCACTCCCTCTGACGCGATCACCTCCTCCGAGAGCACCTCAATCTTTCTAACCTAAAGATGGGCTCGTATCCCGCCAGATGCCGAGCTAGCCTCAATAATTGGGCGTTTTTCCGGGTTCGAGGCCGGCTAGGTCTTGAAGTTTTCGCCGTTGGGAGTGCTGAGAAGAGCGACTGCTTGGCAGCTGCTAGTACTGGGCAGGGAGTGTGGACCTCGATGAGCCTCAGAAGAGAATAATGTGGTCAAACCAACAAGGAAACCGAACTGGATGCCCCGTGGACTGCTCGGCAATCGCCGGGGCCGTGGAAATCATGACGCGAGCCACTGCCGAGCCGAAGCTTGAAGCTTTTCTCGTTCTCTCATCTCCAACCACGCGCCTTATAGGGCTTGAACGCCGTAGATGAATGGCCCTCACCAGAGCGGTGAAAATGGGCTCGTGTGTCCTTCGGGTGGGATCCGTTTGGGAGCCGTATCACGATCGGCAAACTTTCTAGGCAGTTCCAAGCGATATCTGACTGGCGCGTGTTCCTGGCCGCCGAATACGAACGTGTCGCTCTAGCCTCATTTTCTCCAGCCACCCTCAACGTGTCTATCAACGGTTTGGGCGACCCGCCGCCACTCCCGAGCTGAGCGGTTAAACGGCCTTCTACGACGGATCCAGATAGAACCATTGTGGCGGCGAGGGAAGTGTGCGCCATTCAGGGTTTACCCTTTAGCGTTGGCTCCCGTTGTATTGAGCGGTAATCAAAGCCTTCCGAGTGGTTGAGAGTCTAGTCCAAGCTCCAGTGACGCGCATTTATTCTCGGAAGTCGGCTTCGACGCGGCATCAAGACCTTGGGGTTGGGGACGCACTATCGAGGAGTGGGCTGCGGTCGGTACACGCTGCAGCAGACAAAATCGCCACTGAGTTGTCGTTCGACGTCAACCCACCTCCTTACTCTGCTGTATGGGGTCATTGACCAACCCAGATGATCCACAGGCTGCCCAAGCTCGAGATGAAGCGGAGCAGGTGAATATGCTACTCGCATTTTGGCTAGGAGTGAGTAGTGTTAAAGTCTTTGAAATACTGTACTGAACTTCTACCTCCCCTACCTATAGGGACTAGTGTACGGTACGTTGTTTGTTCCGTTCCTGCGACTACGAGAACTTGAGGTAGCCATTCTGGATAGGGGCCTACGTCATCCTGTTCCTGAGATCCGTGAAGTTGGCTCTAAGGACACGAGGGCTACATGGCTCACTCTCTGCAAAGGTGCGCTTTACTCCGCTGCATTGGACACGAGCGAGTACTTAGCTCGCTGATTCTCACACTCCATCCTCAGGTATTCTCTCTAGCGACGTGTCTCATGCTTGTCATCACGACAGCGTACATGGGTGAGCTCTCTCGATTGTCGTCTGCGAGGCAAACCTGAGATGGCTTCCGAAAGGCGTCAATGCATCGCGCTTCCTTTATGCGTACAGTCCGAGCTGGACGAGAGCCTCAAATGGACTGCTTCCTGTATACTACCTGCGGAACTACGCGACGTTCCATAGTTTCGCCCCCTCGGTCATGATGGCCGTCCAAGTTTGGCTTGGGGACGCCTTGGTTGTGATTCGCCTTTCCGTTCACGTATCCCTCAACTATCGGGCTCAATTCATTGTCTCTAGATATATCGGTGCCTTATCATCTGGCAGTACAATTGGTGGGTAGTATGCCTGCCCATCTTGCTTGTAGCCCATAGTATTGGTGAGCAAATGAAATCATCTGGCCCGTTCAGGCTCGACACTAACCGAGGATATTGCCTAGTCAACAATTCGATACTACTGGCGTCCCTGATGCATCCGAAAGCGTTGACGTTCACGCAAGTTCGGCCAGTGATTGATATGGTATACCCTATCAACATCACGCAGAGCTGTCTTACGACTGCTCTCATTACGCTCAAGCTTTGGAGGCAGTATCGACTCTCGCGTTCGGCAGGGTTAACACCTCACGGCTCTGGTGTTGGTCTTCTAACAGTTATGCGGATTATTGTTGAGACCACTATGATCTTCACCGTACAGCAGGTCATCATGTGCGCGCTGTACTACCTCGACAAACCTGCACAGCACGTCTTCCACGGGACCCTTGTCCCGAGTATCGGTACGTTCAGCTCAGATTTCAGTATCAGTTACCACGTACGCTAACTTTCGTGCGGCGTGCATCCGATAGGCATTACATTCGTCCTTCTTTCGATCAGGGTGAACGAAGCGCGCGAAACTATGAAACTGGACATCCGAATTCCTCAGACGTCGAGTGGTTCTCCGACATCCCCAGTGACTCCGTCCAGCAACGCAAGCGAAGGCATTCGATCCGGCCTCAATCCAATGAGACGCAATCGTCGACGAACCGTGAGCGAAAGCTTCGCACTTACTTCGCCGAGCGGGTCGCTGGCTGGCCAGGATTTCTTTCCTATGGTCTGTAGGGATGGTAGCGCTCCGGGTGAGCCTGTCGACGTAGAAATGGGCAGTTCTCAGCGCAGTTCCTCGACCCCTGACGCAATTTTGGCTTTGAAGCACCGCCATGGGGCGCCGGGGTAGACAATCTACCTCTCGTAGGAACTCCTGCATATATGTCATCGCTTTTCATGCCGAGCGCCGAGTGCATCGTGGGTCGAAGCCCAATCCGTGGCCAACTGTTACCCGTCCAACGTGTTCCATTGTACTGATACACTGCCTAAATGCCCTAATGCCTCAGAATGTAATATACGAGTATTGACTCTGAGTTGCTCTACTTCCGCGACCCTTGAACTGAATCGTGGACGGGTAGGGTTTGATTTGGTTGCTCTCGTACACGGTCTCTTGGTTCTCTTCGGCTGACTTCCGGAGATGTAGGAGCATTCTCGTGGACAGGATAACATGGGAAATCGTCTCAACCTGGGTGAATGAGTACTTTAGCCCACGCGCCTTCGTTTGGGCAGCCAGGCCTGTTAGCTCTCTCTCGGTTCAGCCTGAGATGTGCGATAGATGCTCACCTGTGAAGTGGTGTTAATGATAATATTGAGGATTGCGAGGACTACGACTAGAGTGAGTGCACCGTGGAGGATATGGAGGATCCCAGTTTGCTTACTTGAGAGAAAAACGAAGTAAAATACCCCATCTCTGTAGAAGACTGAAAGTAGTGTCGTCTCCAGGTTTCGATGTCGACGGAAGGCGAGAAAGATCATGATCGACATGACCGCTGGGCCGCACAAGGGGTCAATCATGAATACAGGAGTATACTATACGAAAGGGCGCACTGGTGACGCTCCCCAGCATCAGAGCAAACATCCCTGACAGATAAACATCGCTTGCTTTCACGGGAAGGCAAGGTAACCCGCCGAAGGGAAGTCCCACGACTAGTACACAGTGCGTCAGAGGAGCACCCATTTGGCGCCGTATGGTGCTTACACTCGATGCTCCGGACAAATTGTACAAGGAGCGTAATCTTGACGCCCCCGTGAAGAGCCTTGAATGGGCTCAGACACTTTTCACGGCGATCGAGCAGGACGAAGGACAACATACCACCACCTGGAACACGAGAAACGCGAGGAGCTTCTTGTTCTTCCCGGAGAACGCCCAAATCCGAATAAACAGTATCCCTGTCAGTGTACGGCGTCAGCAGTTTTCATACGAGAGGAGTGTCAGCTCACATTCTGAGGCAACCACCAGAATAAAAGAGGAAACTGCTACGCGAACAAACTCTGTCTTGCACACATCGGGGCTCACACCAGTCGGGAACCCATCTACAGTGACGGGATTAACCTAAAATATAGCAAAGCGAGCACCACTCACACGACATGCACAGGGCCATGTGCACAAAAATGAAGTAGCGCAATACGAAGAAGAGGACTTTGGGGAGGCTGAGAGCAGTCCCCCACATTAACCGAACCTACGAAAGGTTGGTTTGCGTCGATAACGTGTCGTCTGAAGGCGGATCGACTCGTACCTCGTCCGGGAACGTATGCAGGAAGTCACATATCTGAACCAGAACTTGTTGGCAGGCGCGTCGAACTAGAGTCGGTTTGGATACCCACCAACAAAGCGTAGCCGCTGACCACCTACAGCATGTCGGGTTCAAGCTGAATTCCATTGGAGTATCGGCTAGAAAGAAACCTACCACACACTGTTCCACGGCAGTTAGACAATCAGCTTCCGAAATGAGCAACACGGCTAGAAAGACTGACATTCAGAATCCTCGCCCACCGCACGCCATCCACAATTTGATCGAAAATGCCCGCCATACCCAGAGCTGGATACGAATGTCTGCACTGCGGCACGCCAGATCTATGAACAGGGGAGAGGAAGGATTCGAAAGGTTGTGCTGTCCCCTGGATTATGAACACCAATGTGGAAGCATAGGGCCTTCTATTGACCACTTGCTTCGCCTTGATTGATTATCGCCTGTGATCGTCTCCGGAGAATATGAATCGTCGGTATATAACAGACCTGGACACATTTCCTTGGCTCTCATCTGATTTCCACCCAGGAGGATGCTTTGTGGAAGCCCCCTATATTCCAATTTCAACTCTCCTAAGGCCTGACTCCGTGTCCGGCTTCTAGGGTGAAGGCTCTGAATGGGTACTTGGGTGGGTCGTCATCCGTAGCCGTTTCGAGGCCTGTTCTCTCACGACCATATCTCGTCGGTCCTCGAGAAGCTGAAAGGGAAGGCGTAATCCTTGAATTCGCCATCTTCCGTGGTATTTTCAGAAGATCGAAGAGATGGAAAAGACAGAGCGCAGCGCACGAAACCCTGCTTCTTTACAAGCAGGATCTAGACGTGACAAGGTGGTACAGTAGACGACGACGGACGCACTTGCATAATGACAGGCCGTCCCCGTACTCCGATATCAAAGCCACGGAAGGAAGACGAGGATCGCGTGGGGTGCATTTCATGAGGTATCAAAGCTGAGTACGACGGAGAACACGCGCTGAACCAATTGCGTTCCTCGACAAGACGATTTCCATTCTGACTTGCTACACCGGACAACCGCCCTCTTCTCCTCGTCAGACGCTCGCGCGCCATCATTCGATGGTGTGCACCGAGGTGGGACAGATATACATAACCTTTGAGGCTTGTCGGATTTGCCCTGACGATGGGCCCACCTACGTGAACGCCTGGAGAGCATGCTTGTGATGGGGGAAGACTCACAGGGAATATTCAGGTAATGGCACCGGACACTGTGGATCCTGTTCGGCTAGGGAGAAGCGAACGACGCGCCAAACCAGACGTGGGAGCTACGCTCGAATGTGCGGGGGAACGCGATGCCGTTGGAGCTTCGTATCAGTAAAGCCATCTCAGAACCAGCAAAGACCAGTCCATGATCTTCGAGGGTAATGCGCACCCCGCTCGATGGTTCCTAGAACAGCAAAGATGCCTGAACTTCGACGGAATCCCTACATCGCTAAGACGCCATACGAGAAGCAGAGTCATCGCCGGGGATGTTGAATGAAAACAGATGGCATTGTGATTCAATAAGTGCGCCGTCGCAAGAGGCACACAGACGATCGAGATGCAGTCAAGGGTCGGGAAGCGAACCTCGACTTTTCCAAAGCTACCGCATCGCACGGACAAGTGACGAACGGCAATTCGGAGTGGTAGTTGTTGCAGCAGGCCCACTAATCGGGCTAGTCGGTATCACAGCTCCCGGAGTTCCCTATAGGGTTACTGGGTGTGTGAGGCAGGTATAATCGACCTGTGAGGCACCCCTAGAGGTCGACCAGTGGACGGGGTAATGTTTGGTGGAGGCAGCCCGGTTCTGGCGTCATTACTGCGCAAAGTTACACTAAGTGCTTCACGTCGATACCTCGAATCGTCTTTGGAAGGTCGAACGAAACGCCGAGAGCCTGCCGACAGTGGTGAGGCACTGTAGGGGGCCACCTCTGCATACGGAGCTGGAATAAGGGATTCAGCAATCGTCAAGTTCCTTAGAGCACCCGCGACGCACCGCCAAGTTCTATTGATATTCCCTGCTCCCTGATCTCTCCGGAGGCATACTCGTCAAACCTCGAAGCAGTGTGTCTGATCCTTGACTTTCCGCACTGGCCCTTAGTTGCATGGAGTCGCATCCTGATCGTCTTGAAAGGAGGTTCTCCCAGAATATCAAGAAGAGGGTGGGTGAAAGATGGTCAGAACGAGCTGATGAGGATGAGTTTGGGGACAGAACGGCTTGCGGAGTCTGACGTCGGTTCTCAACCGCCTCGGCAATCTCCGAAGTGTGGGAAATACGAGTATTGCCCAGTCCTTGTGGGAGGAGTCAGAACGCCGAGCATTGCGAGCTCAAGAGTCAACTCAAATTGGAACAGAGAGAAAGGAAGAGCTTTGCCACCCTGAGTGAGCCAGGCTACCAGCGTAGTTTTTCGTTGGTTGCACTCGGAGAAATGTCGCAGTCTCGTTCTGCCATGAGAACATGCAGGTGATCGTCAGTGAGAACCAGTCACATCAGGGCTACTGGTTCTCGTACATTGGTCGTATTTCTGGTAGAAAAAGGTACCGGTAATGCTCGGAGCACCCACAGTTGAGATGGTGGTGCTTAGACGGTAGTAGATTCAACGCAGGGTGTGCAATTCGATCGCCCGGGGTGATGATGATGTGCGTGTGTACTACTACTGCCTAGCCGTTTTGACACCTGAGAACCTCTTATCCTAGCGCTCATTCACATTTCCTTCTCTGGATGTGCGCTGCTATACCCACAGGCTCAACCATGGTTTCCCTCATGGGAAAAATTCACACCTTCGTACGAGTATGACGGCTATTCCTTTCAGCCATCCCCTACATTTAACTTCCAGTCTCCTGCCAGGGCACTTCCCACACCGGACTGGACAGATCGGCTTGCAAGCCATGAAAGTCGACTTCTTGCATAACTTTGTGCACGCACTCCTCTTGCTGTGCACAACAGCCCTCTTCGCGCCAGGGGTCAACGCCATGGCGATTACTCTTGAATCGAGACAAAGGGATCCTGGTGAGTGACCTCCAACCATAAAATTGAACAGGACCATTCGCTAACCTGCCTTTTCTGGCTTTTTTTCCGCCGGTGCATAGAACCTCCGGAGCCAATCCCGCACTATTGGACATTCGATCAGCGTGCCCAAGTCGATTCCGAAGGGGTTGAGTAGGCGAACGAGGGACATTGTGGTGGGGATGGGTTCAAAACGTTAGCAGGGTCATGTCAATTACCGAGTCTAAAAACAATAGAGGACAACCTCTGCTAGAACGTTAGCTATAAGATGCCATACTTAGTCGACGTGTTACAAGCTCCCCCAGCTCCAGCTCGTGTGCCTCGAATTCATCTTCTCATACATTGGATCTGGGAGAAATCCCCTCGCCATCGTAATCGTGAAACGGGGAGGACTTCTCCGGAATCTCAAAGTTACGCAATTCCTCACCCTCTCTATCGTCCTCGGCTTCCGAAGATTGAGGCGCGAATAATAATTTCGACGCCATTGGCTGAGAGCCCATGTAATCGACCTTGCGCAAATTGATCATTAGACGTTGAGCTAAAATTGGGGTGATGACGGCGTCCGAGCTATTGAGGAATTCAGTCTAAGTGAGAAGAGACAGCCTCGATACACGTACACCTGGAACAGTCTGCAAGACATGGTCCATCAGCACTCATACCTTAACAGAGGCGGGGTGAGTGACGTACATAGCCGCTGGGTTAGTCCCCCACTGCTCAGCCTAACATACAGGTGTACGACAGCGTCAGGTTCACTGATCGTGTTGACTGGAATGAACTCGGTACACACCGAGAGAATTGCGGGCGTGTTAACAACAGCCTGGACGAATCTCAGACCTATTTACAACGGTTCAACAACGACGGTTATCGAGCGTACGTTCGTATCGACACTGACCTGCGAGAGAGACATAGTGGATACCACCGTCGCGGCGGAGAACATGTACAACTCTCCCACTCCGACCTTTGTAACGCACAATGAGGGTAGCCGCGGCCAGCAGTAGCAGCACTTTGAAATCAGGGTCAGTATCTGCCGCAAAATGGTGTTCTCTGAGAGTGTACGAACCGGCCGTTGTAGCGAAGGTAACGTATCGGCGCACATCGCGTCCAATTCCAGCTACGGTGCGTTGCATCCACAGCTCATTTGCAGGGACGTAACACGGATAGCCCATCTCAGCGAGTATATCAGGGGTTGGCTCGGCTGCGAAACGCAAAATTGAATCTTCCGTGTCCAACGTTATTGCACACCGATAGCATCGTACCTGGATACTGGAGCACTGCGACTATATTGAAGAGGTTTGTGATGATACTGGGGACCTTCATGCGATCAGGGTAAGCGACGTATAAACGAACAAAGATAACATGATGAGCTCACCGAGCATAGAACCAATATCAGGACAGTCTCAATCGGACCAACTTGAAGTAGGGCGCTGAGACAAAGGCCAAGGGATACTACAGCATTGTGAATTCGTGTATCAAGGGTGCCGTAGTAACCCAACGAACCTTCACACGCAAAACGAACAACGCTGTATAAGGCTATTTCGCCAAGTGTTGGTTGCGTCGGAGGCAGCTGAAGATTGTCGCGCACCGTGGTATAGGAACAGCAGTGTCTTGCAGCCCTGTCCTGGTGCGTAAGATTCATAGTAAGGCAATAATGAGTGTAATGAAGGGAATACGCACCGGCAAGCTGATGAAAAAGTAGTTTCGATACTCTCCTAGGATTGAGAAAGCGGAAGGTCATGATTATGACAGCACTCGAGGTAGAATTCAACTCACGGGATAGCTGGACCGCAATGAAGACGCATGTACCGTAACGGATGATCAAGAATAACACCTTGCCGCGACTCCACTTCTGCGGGAATATGATGGAGACCTGATAAAGGCTGAGTAAATGGCGCATTTCAGATTGAAAGGGAGCACACCCACCTCCTCCGAGATTGTGAGCAGGACGTAATATACCTAGCGAAGGACCGACATGATTGACACTTGAGCCAGATGTTACAAGGGTTCGGACGCACATAGAAAGCCAACAGGGGTACTTCGTTGACGTCAGCCGGTGTAAACCCTTCTGCTCTAGGTCACTCACTGGCTATATACTGGAGGAGGAAGTCAGCTTGGATGGCTACGCGACGTGGAGTGGGCCATCTCACCTCTTGCATGCGGGCCATTCTGACGAACTCCGCCACAGCTTGTATCTCTGCTTCGGTGAATCCCATGTTAGGTGGCGGGTAAAGAAGATGGCACGAGGGAGAGGCGAAGCCAGATCTAGCTTCTCTCTGAACACCGACCCTTTGTAGTCTCTTATTATTCAATCAATTAAAGCTCTACTACGTTTTTGCTGTTAGTTTGAGGTGCAACACGAAGCGCGGCTGCGTGATGTGCGCGCCTAGAGTGGTGGTGGTCAGTTCTGCAAGCTAGACTAAATCGGAGGAACAACTGACCAAGAAAGACAGACATTTCTGAAGGCTTCTTGTGATATCGAAACCTCGGAAGATCAACTCTCGTAGAAGGTGACCTTGGGAGTGATATCACAGTCCCACATTTGCCGTTCTGATGATTACTTGCAGAGGCCTTTCATTATAGCCTAGGAAGCTCCAAAAATATTGGCGGGGATCATTAGGTTAGGATGAGCCCTATGAGTTTCAAGGGGTCTCCAGATCGCTTCGAACTACGGTAGTGCGAGTCCATCAGGTACCAGCATCGCGAAGTGTCAATGGTGATGATCAAGAAGTAGAAGCCCGGGATTCGCTGCCATTAACCAAGCAAGCATAGAGCATCGCACGAGAGCCGAGAGTGAGGGTTTCTGCACAACTCCCAACGTTGGAAGCGGGGCAGGAAAGTGCGGGCGAAAAGATGCCGGAGTGAATAGCGTCCCATAGTCCCTGAGATCCTGAAACTAGGTGGCGAGGCTTAGGACGAGTAGTAGTAAGCAGTGTTGTGACAATTGAGATCGCCGAGTCGGGACGCTTTCATTGGGGCCAGTAGGAAGCAAGTGGACTTTCCAAGAGAACCACAAACGACAGCTGCGTACTTGGCCCAACATCGGTCGCGTGACTCGCGTCGTTATTTCGCACGCACTCGGCGACTGCCGGAGTGGGAGAACCGGAATCGGGAATCCGCTATCCTTCCTTCAGGTCACCCACAATGCCCACAATCGTATCCTTGGACATCGTGCGTAGTTTATGCTCTTCTACGACTTGGGCCTGTGAATATCACCTATTCTAAAAGCCATCTGTTCCTGAAAGAAACTGGCTAAGTGCGCGACGGGAATAATGTAGTGTAGCCACGCGCAGACTGCTCATAAGTAGCCGCGGCGTCTAGCAAGGTGGTTGGGCGGTATCTGGAGGATAGCCGTGGAAGGGAGATGGACGTGATGGTGCGTCTGTACTTTCCTCAAAGCCTATTTGTTATTGATCACGCGTTTCCCGTGCTATCCACGTCCCGCCATCCGCGCGTCGCTTCGCATCCTGACCCAAGCCTGTACCTACCACTCGAACTCCACGCAGGCTCCTAGAGATACTAGACCACGAGCGAGCTGGTGGATCTTCCTCCTTATTCCTTCCTAGGCATGGCGATCGGCGTCGACCTTTCCTGCCGAATCATACGCCGATGGGAGCTCGATGCTCTTTCACCTGCACAGTGTTCTATATCTTGCCCTCTCACCGTTGTCTTCTGAGATGGCCACTTCCTAGACTCGCTATCTCGTCGCAAGCCTTTCCCGATCTTCCACGCCCACCTTCGTATCTGTATCAAACGCAGACGCGCGAGCTTATCATCGGGACTTCTCTGAGATCTCCTCACCCCGAGCTGGGCATGCACTAAGGAAACCTCCGGTATACTCTCGTCGTACTTTGCTCATGTGGTCCGTACCACACCCCCGCGAACGCAGTGATTACTTGTTTGGGTATGCGGGCTAAGGGCGCGCGGAGCAGGTGAGTAACTCAGGGAATCATCGATGGAACGAGCTCACGGGTACAGCCGAAACGATATCAGACCGCTTCTCTCGACATACGCGTCCCGAGTGCTTCTCACAGCTCCCCTTCCGAGCGTCTCCATTGAATAATGATCTTTACACAACTAAATTTACGTTCTTGAATACGCGAAATCCGTTCCAATCACAAGCAGCATTTGGGAACTACAGACTCCAATAACGAAGCACCCCGGAAAGAGAGGGATTTGTCCCCAAGAATTCAAGGGCGACGGAACATGACGATCCTCCCATCGCCAGACTGGGTCGAGATATTTCCAGTCCAGGCCCACTGTGAGTAGTTGTTAGCGGAAAATTTCAATCTTTGACATCCTCCAGTACGTACGTTGAGGAACCCTCCATCCCCGTGGAGGACGAAGATCCCGCCGCGGCAGTAGTAAATCTCGTAGCTTCGCAAGGTCACGAAATCACTCGTACGGTTAGAAGCACAGAACTTACCCGACAACACCACCAATCTTGAGATCAAAGTCGCCATGGCCTTGTCCCCAGTCCTGGCCTGCCACACCCTCGAAAGACTTCGAGTGAGCGGTGTGAACACAGACCCAGTTGTATTGAGGGAAGGTCTGGCGTAAAGTCGAAACGATCGCCTGGGTGTACTGTCGACGCCCCTGTAGGAAGGTACTATTGTCAATAAAAGCTTTCGAACTAAGTGAACAGAGTGAATAGAATATACCTCGTTGTCGCTTTCAACGCGCGACATGATTGCGTTGTAGACGGCCTCGAGGACTTGTCCGATAACACTGGCGATATCGGCTCCGCTCCCAGCGCCCCGTGCGTGGACTTCTCCTTCGATAGAATTAGCGGTGGAGTCCTCAGGAATATCGACACGTCCGTCATCGAGAGCAAGGTTGGGGAGGACGTCAACGGGTTGATCGTTGGGAGAGGCCATATTGAAAGCTACACTCGAATTGAAAGTGATGGGGTAAAGGCGAAGTACACTAACACTTATATATGATTTCTGGGGATCTTCTCAGTATCTCAGCGTTCGATAGTGGTGTGGTTGGTGTTTACGAGACAATTGGGGGCGGAGTGCTTGTGACTCCGTCAGCTTTCTGGAGCCTCTTGGCTCGTGAGTCGTACTACGCCTTGTGCAAACCAAGCTGAAAGGAACCAGTCCTTTTTAAACCTGAATTGGACGCAGGAACTCTGATCCTCCGAGCTTCTGGCCGCTGCAACCGAGAGGCAATGCTCAAAGGACTACACCATATGACCCTCAACGATAGCTCTGCAACGAACGAGCGCAAGCCCGACCTCTCGCAACACACAATCCGATGATAAGGATCACCAATTCGAAATCAGCGAGTCCGCCTTATGTCCAAATCACCTTCCACCTGGTACGGTATGAAGCTTCTTCACGCCAATCAAGTGAAACGATAGCAATCTCAATAGACTCGAAGTACCCACATCCCGTTAGACTAGTGACAGCGCGTCAGGGCGCGCCTCCTAGATATGAGCGCCTCGGGCAGAAGGCGCGGTGAAACAGAATTCCTTTCGACTATTCTGAGGACTTCTCTCAGAGAACTTAGGATATACTATGAGTCCCGGAATGCGGGGAAGTACTCCTTTCAAGAACTTTCGCACTGAGAAGCGCCCAAGACCGGGCGCTTGGCGCTCCCTCCGGATGCATAGACTCATACGCCTACACACAATAATATCCTCGAGTAAGGGCTCCCCAGACTCTGGTGTAGCGGGTCGGGAGTCTTTTACTGAGGCAGAGGTAGGTGCTTGTACTCGAGCCTGCCTCGCATATTGGCCTTAGGCTGCGAAAGCCTTACCGCGCCCCACCCAGCATCACCGAGGAAATGACCGAATCCAGCGCTTCTCATATTGCTGGAAGCTCCATGAAGTCAGTTGCGGAATTCTTATTTTGTCAGGTGAGCCGGGGACTTCTATCCCCGGCTGACAATGTCCTTGCCAAGTCTTTCCGATAGACTCGGTGTAGCGCAACTACTGGAAAACGACTCAAAACGATCATTTGGTGGGGTAGTCCTTGCAGCTCGGACNTTTCCCATAGTGTGCTATTAGCAACGTATATAAGATTGAGGAATCGCTTTGAGATCCCTCAGACCTCTAGTCAACTCTCAGCTTCACAAAGTCTTACTCGCGATGGCTGACACCACCACCACCACTCAGACTGGCAACTTCCAACCTCCTGTCACCTCTAAGGAAGGCGACGATGGTTTCGTCGTCCCCGAGGTCACCTCCACCAAGGCTGAAAGTAGGGCTATATCTATTGCTTCAGCTGCCGTGGACCTTCGCAGCCAGATCTCTGGCGTACTCGATAGCGTTGCTCGTGGAGCGAACGTGAGTGACCTAGTCTACTCCCTTGGCTTCGCTAAAATGGCTGAATGATTTCTCCCCAGTTTGACCGCGGAAACTTCACCAAGTCCGCCGTCCAGACGTGCAGGAACAACTGGAGCGAATTCAACTGGATCATATGCCATACTGCGCACTCGTACGTTTGGATGGGTGCCCGCGGTACTGATTGGGAGCACTGGCACTACGAGCTGGACACCAAGGGTCCTGGAACTACTGGGTGCGTAATTTGGGTCATGACTCGCGTTGAGGAACGGTTTGGCTTACTCGTAACACATTTGTGCAGATACGAGGTCTACTGGGCTAGGGAAGGTGTCTTCTCCCTTAACGGAGATGGAGGGTTTATCAACGTAGGTCTTCATATGCCTACCGGGTGTGTGAATCTGATGGATGTGTCGACAGTGGGCCTACATCGGTCACGTTCAGAAGCTAGATGGAGGCAGCACCCTCTATTTTACCCCCTAAGTAACTCCAACCAAATGCCTTACTTGAGCGTCTCTCGGCGCAATGACCTTATCCTGGAAGTCTGTATGAAGCCGTCCTTAGTTCCTGCGTTTCTGATTGATGAAGTATACCTTGTAAATCAATGTAAAGTATGAGCTCACTAGCGGATGCACGTTATGATACCATTGGTGTGGTGGCAGATTGGTGCAAGACACCCCGTGAGAGCTGACCAGATTGACAGTGTCATGCGCACCGAAGACTACGGTCTCTCATTGATGGATTCCGACTGTCTTTCCGAGAGAGAAGCCAAAATCACTGTCAGGTAGTTGGTTATCTCATGGTCTCCAGTTCGAGCCTGGGTTGAATCATTTTGCCCTTGTCATGAAATCTCCGTCTGTCACCCCCGACGCGCTCCCAATCCGTGTCAGTCTCGAAATAGAGCTTGCAGAGCATGGGAGCTCCAGGATAACACACGAGCGTAGCAGTGTCCATTGGGACGTTTGAGTATTGAGACGCTTCTTATCGTACCCCGTAACGATATGAGACATTCACTGAGCGCAGGATCAGAGGAAACTTGTAAATTTAGGAACCCCAGCTGCGACCTTCCGCTTGACATCATCCCTCCAGTTATCAATCCTCTTCGGACATGCAGCGCAGCCAAACACCATCAAACGGTGCTCATCGTACACCGAGGTGTCGAATGTAGCTTTCTCAGCCAATACCCCCATGCATTGGGTGTAAGACTTGGGTAGGGCTTCCCTCGTCGCAGAGATGTATCCGGGCCAGAAAGTACACGTATGTTCCTGATTGCGGTTATTGATGTACTTCGGCGGGGTCAGAATGGTTTCCGCGAGCACGCTGAACGTCTCGCGGTACTGGAACTTCAACATGACTCCACCGTCAACAGGAGAACCATCGGTGAGCAGCATCACTTACCCAAGCATAAATCGTGGGGTGGTGTACTTTGGAGTGAGTGCGAACCTCTTCCAGGCTTCTTGTAATGCTGTGTGGCGCGGCCACGTTCGCGATCTCCGGATAATTAAACTTGGAAGCATAGCAGAGGGCTTGAACGGGATAAACCTTGACCTTCTGCCTTCCGAACGAAATGTACGTGAGGATGCTATATGGGCAATGTCCGAATTGCAGACTTACTCAATAAGGTCATTGCAAACAGACATTGCCGGATAAACCATGTACTTCTCTGAGGCTTCCGCGAGGGAGAACAAGGCATCTGAGCTCAGCTTGTGCACCTTCGGAAACCTTGCTTTGTGCATGAACTGAAGCAGGAGGGAGAGGGTGGCTCCGTCCTCCGCAAGCTCGACGATATCGACGCTGATCCCACAAATGCCGGAACCGGACGGTGCGACAGAGTCGGGGCTCGGAAACCCATCACTGAAGTCATCGAGGTTTTTCTTATGTGCCGCAATCCGTGAGCCATCGCAGGATACAAAGATGATATCGACTGCGAGCGTACAGTCAGTGACTGAACAGGGGTCAGTAGGATGTGGATTTCGGAAACGTAGTCACGAGCCTGGGCATGTTGGCGCATCGAGATGGCCATCTGGATCCCCTTCAGCCTTATAATTACGTTTCTTGGAGCCTCCCTTGCTCTCGTCGACGCTCATTGTTGAGTGGGGGATGTGGTACGTGGTTGAAGGAGACCTTCACAGCGCCACACAGTCAGTTTNTTCAACAGCATCATTGGTCTCGCGCCTCGTGTTGGTCGTGTGACCCTGTGTGGGTCCAACAAGAGAAGCAAACATCATGATATCTGCTGCACACTGACACCCAAGCAATCGCCTCGGCTACACCTGACCGACGGTGTTGGGACTACATCTTGGACCTCACATCGTATGGATGGGTCACCCATAGCAGCAGCAGCAATCTCCTGAATGATCTCACTATCCAAAACGATATAGGTTCATAGTGTAAGGCGGANGCATATGGCTGCAAANGAAACGAGCGTCACCCTTTACGAATATGACNGCGAGTGGTCTCAATAGACNCGGTTGTACGACCTTGGGATGCGGGAAAAACAAAAGACATCTCCAAAGAACCCTGCTGCTCTTGNCCGAACGCACCCTCTNCGGGCGNAGCAAAGAGGAGGTTCGANGCTGTNGGTTGGGATCCTCCATACTCNGTCTTCCGCAAATTGATCATAAGACGCTGGGCGAGAATCGGGATCACAGCGTAGTTGCACCTGTTGTTGCGCATCAGTCAGTCGCAAAGTACAGATTTAGGATCGAAAGTTAGATGNCTACGCAGTGATGATCCTNNAAATCGAAACCACNCCGACNCTCAGTCNACGTCGTCANANGNTACNGGGNATNCTGTNCTCACATNAATCCCGGGTTNGATTCNATANCTCCGGTCTAGGCAAAAACGGGTTGGGTCGGCGAATATCTCNNAAGAGGTATGGCGAACGCACGGCAAGGATAACAGGTGTGTTGGTCACTGCAANGCCGAATCTGAATGCTGCATTGTTCAGGAAATGATCAGGGAAACGAACAACTCATGACTGCAGTATATACCACTCACCTGCTAAAGCAATATAGTAGATACCACCATCCCGCCGCAAGACACGAACAAGGCGACTATTTTGGCCCTTGAAGCGCACGATTAGTGTCCAGGCAGCGACGAGCAGTAAGACTGGATGGGAAAGCAAATAAGGCCCTGTTGAACGATAGAACAAGTGAAGAGAGTACCGGTGGTTGAAGCGNAACTTATATAAGCCCGGATGTCNCGCCCAATCTCAACAGACGTTTGGTCATCCCGGTCTTGCACCGATGAAGGTACATAGCAAGGGTACCCAAGCTCTTCATCTAGGGGTCCTATNGGCTCCGCTGGGGGAAACCATATAAGCGANCGAAGCGTGCTCAAGCCAAGTAAGAAACGCACCGGGATATTGAACGTTGGACATGATCGCAAAGACAGAGGTGACGATATCNGGGCCCTTGCATCGGAGCGTTTTCTTATGCGGGGGTANTTCGTAANTACAACGGAANGCCNCTCACCAGGGCTAGTATCATTATCGATAAGAAGAAGAGGCCCCGAACTCGGAGTAGCGCACTGAGAGCGAGGCCGAGGGACGCTGTAGAATTCAAGTNGTCGCGCATCTCTCGCTGCNGAAGCACCGGCACTAACNGTCACAAGCCAACCTCGATACGCGGAGCACGACTGAACNATGAGTGANTCTANATATNGCCTNNATCGAGNTCCTNTTGNATAACNTACCTTCATGTGCGATNATCAAAGCTTTACAACTCTGGAACAGCGGNCACCGGCACTAAGTAATGGANGAAGGGCAANGCGNGACCNAGCGNGCTCACCGTCGGGGTAATGACGAGGTANGTTCTGAAATCCCCTGNNACACCAATNNACAANACGNAGTCAGTATTTNCCATANNCGATAAGCAATAGCGCCAGACCGCTCACTCAGTAGTCGCAAGAGTATGTAANCNAGAGTTCCGTATCGGATNNTGAGGAAGAGNGCCTTTCCGCGATTCCATTTCTGAGGTGCAACGACCGAGACCTGANTATACGGTAAGTGATCCTTGGANGGTGTACACCACCCTCACTCACCTCTTCGATGAGCGTCGNAAGNACGTAATACANCTTAATGNATCCACNATTGGTGTCNTNTNTAGTAGTACCNGTAGGAGAATNCGCACNTAGCATGTGTAAAANGATACTGAAGGGATCCNGGCNTCAGCGTCTGNACCCGCAACTGAGAGCGTGTTNNAAACTGACCTTCGATGAACTACGGCGAACNNNNTGTCACATNAGCGGTGCACTTACTNCCACTGNGAGGAGATTAGTNNTANACTCACTTCTTGCATACGCCACATCGCTACGGCGTCCGACAAGGCTTTGACCTCTTCCCGAGAAACATCCATCGCTTACCGCACTCTNCAGATGGCTACTAGANAAAANGGCGGNACAAGNGTAAATTCACTCCATCCTGTNCCTGAGNNAATTAGTTAAGTAGTCGATAGAACGACTTCGTTGANCACGTTCCCGAATNCTGTACCTGANAATCGCGTCGATTCTCCCGAAGTTCACCATCAGGCGAAACACAGAAGGCGGACCTTGAGTGACTGTATCACGCTCGAAGCGTAGAANTCGAGTGCTGTGTGGGAGAAGACNCNNACGGACCTCGAGGATGGCATTTCTCGCCTATTGATAGGCATCTATCCGCCCAAGCGAGGGTNNGTATTCTGGGCGNTTAGATTGCGCTCTGTGAATGNGAATCCCAGGAGCATCAGAAGATGGAGATGNATACATTCAGCTCCTGACAAAGNCCGNACCGNTAGTATACCTAANAANGTCGATTNATGNACAACAGACTGNNTGGAAGAGACACCNTTGAGCAAAGATACGCTCCAATGGGGTCACCAGAAGAACANAGGCGACCGTATGCCCAGCGCCGATGTAAGAGAGACCGAGCGTGAGTCGCGCAACANTCNTGANAGGCAATNCACTTCGTGGTCCCTNACCACCAGTTCGCCGATCAGTGCCCCGCGCTCGTAAAGAGNTCTAANACGAACTAAACTNAGACCTGAGGNTCCATGCGCTCTACNCCCAAGCGACATACNCTACCCAACGACCGNCCCNGTTGNCCAGTCACCCTCAGACAGCTCANGTTCANGTTGAACANNAGTCAAACGAAGATCAGGTACNTGGACAATGAAAAGACGTCNTTGAGCANGAGATTATTCTCCGAGGTAGACACCAGCAGANTNTCGGTGAACGTCAGGCANGACGCTCGTCTAACTTCATGAGAAATGNCGCTAGAGTCACNCNACAGTCGTGACAGGCGATCGTACACCGAACAAGGGTCCCAGCCGCACGATACAGCATACCCNTTATCCCGTCCATCGGACAGAACNATGGTANATACGCGTGTGTGCTATCCAAANGCATCGGCGAGATTTTGTGCCAGANCTTGGGATCATGAGACCANAGAAGAGAAGGGNNATTGTAGCGGACACAATGAGGAAATCNATCCCAGAAGATCCANGAACTAGTGCGGGAACAGGAAGATGGACAGGGTGGCTAATCGCAANGAGCGCAGGAGGCGATTCAGAGACAAGACATAGAGAGGATAAGAGAGAAGAACGTACCANCGGATTTCANACCCANCCANAAACCTGACCACCATCATCCCCCCATACAAANAACCTACACTCGTCACAGCTGTCCTGAAGATGAGGCGAGANAGCGCAGGGTCGCGTTAACAGGTTTGCAGGAGAGGCNTTCNATCGATCATAGTCTGGTTGCGGTCATACAAGAGAGGGCAGAACAGTCGGGAACTCCGAGCCCATGAGTTCACGCTGCCGCACACCNGGGCACGGTTGAGANGAAGGTCGGGAGAAAGGGGAGAACAGCTGGTCTGGAGTNACCGGCGGTTGCCGAGAGCGTGCGAGTCACCTTGTACTGAAACAGGTTTTGCCCCTTTCGTCCCTCGTCCCAGGTAAGAACCACGTCTCAGTTCTTGACGTTCGCTGAATCGCTGGACTCATGGTTTACTTGCTAAANTGAGTTACTCNGCCATTCNCTCTGGGNAACTCTTGCTGCNACTNGGTACCTGCCNCCGAGATNCACNCTCTAGGGATATAATCCTTCTNCNAAACCATTGATAGNTCGTTTTCACCCGAAGCTNGCCGTATCTGNNCNTCGCCATCGCGGTATTGGCTCGTCCCGACTGAATGNCNTGTGCCTGAAANAGTTNTNAGGGNCNTGCCNGNCTAGAGCNGCCTATCNCGATCCTCCAGGTCTCACATCGAGCACANTGCGAGCGCTTGAGNGCTGCNNCATCTCTNCCAGGAGCGCANCNTTTCTTCCNTCTTCCCGCTCNACGCANGTNTTGTGGTANACTGGTGCCAAGCGTTGGNATACTNGTCCCTTCNATTCCNCGCNCNANCGATNGTGCTAGGGNTCTACATTTTTAATCAGNCNTCCCTNCGATTTTGATGCTCAGAAGNNTGTGCGTAGANNCACGTTCCNAAAACTCGAGCGANNNCGGGAAAGACGCTGGCNCATACTTGTTCAGAAACGATTCAAAACTGNTTNTGNTCTGNAGGAGGAGCGNTGCNGAGTCATNGTTGGCCGTACGAGGCAGATAACCTNGNCTTGGGGAGGNATTTCTTTGCGGATTCTGTGGACAGGCNGGCGGGAATGCCTCCCAGCTTCCTACNCCAAAANTNGGNTAGTCCTCCCGGCAATCTNCCCCTCCTCGTATTTCGTTTCAGAATGCTGTTCGGTGGCGGCGTGNNCGATGATCTNGATGNGAAGCGACNGGGCCATCGCTGCATTNACGCTGTCATTANCCTGTTCAGCGGCGCAGAAGGCAAAGTTCTATTACNCACATGATCATAGGAATCGAACTCGTACNAAGCTNCCCNCCGCTGCATGCCACNAAGCNCTTAATCTTCTGGGCGCTTGATACAAAGCGCGNTNATCCGCTGGGAAGAGTTTGATAATCGGGGACTGTNCCGCACTGTACTCNCAATAATCTGTCCTTCGCTTGCGTCATGTAACCGAAAGGAACCTAACAGGGGAATCAGGGCTGGCGCTCCATCTGACGAGATGGCCATCAGGGGATGATTCTTTGGGATNGNGTTCCTTGCCCTGAAGGACGNCGAATACAGAAATGAAGATTCAAAGNCGATTTCAGATAAAGCAGNGGGNTCTTTGCGACANNCCGTCATNCATTGAANTCTCCAACCGCNATGGGCACACCGANTGCTGTTTTCGACGCCCTTCACATGGCGAAGAATCTGAAGGTATGTGCNCACGAAGNNCNATGGCTTATAGCCTTATACCCNGACTGACGTCTGACAGTATATGATAGGCACNTTNCTTTTCATCGNTNGGAGGCAANCGTGCTTTACTCACCGTGNATTNGTTTAGTNGGACTTCAGGCGGCATANGTAGGTTTATCTTACCNCNNNNAGNANANCGNGGAACCATTGATCTGAGACTNNGCCCCAGGTTTACCACTGGGCNATCACCCTGGACNACGAGGTCTGTNTCACTCTNGCTCCTAGTTACCGGATCCATTAGGGTCTCATGCTTGTGGATGTCGTAGGTCCGTTATATCTGGTTCAAGAGCCTCACACTCGGAAAGGTGCTATACCTCTTGACCCGCTATCTACCAATGGTGTTGTTCGCTTTCCAAATCGCCGGTACGTGGAACGCTTTGCCGTCATCGCCAGCGCTGATCCACATACGGACAGTTTCGTGGCATGTACCCTCAGGATACACACCGGGAGTAAGTCCACATAGCATTGCGTCTTGGGAATACCACATTAAACGGTGCTCTGTTCTTCAGGCTTGCAGGGCGATTCAAACTGCAGAGTCGCGTGAGCGTCATTTGGCGATAATTCATTCCTGTCTCACCTGCATCCCAGTTCTAAACCATTTCACGTTAGCGAGCTCAGATTGTGAGTTAGCCTTTATCTTCTATATCTATTTCTCAAAGGAACATTTAGTTGCTATGCTCCTTTGCATCTATGCTTTGATGGGCGCTCGAAAGAGGTATGCGTTCCTCATCGGAAGCTTGGCCATAGTCAGTGGAACGACAGTCTGATATCACGAAGTCACCTGACTGATACTACTAACCTACTTAGGCATTCTATGTCCCTGTCTTCATTCTCGCCACTCTCTTTACACTGCAAGAAAGGTCCCGTTCCCGAGCCGGTATATGGCCAGGAAATCGTGATCCACGGTTTGATTTTCTCCATCACTCCTTTGTTCTCCTTTGTTACACGGGGAAAATCAAACCGCCTGCAAGTGTTCCCCCCACTGTTTTCCGGGTCGTGAAACAGGACCTTTCGTGCAGTGTTACAGAAAAGAATATCAGTGCGTACCGTGCTCCAATGGAAATTGAACGTCCAAACTGACAGTGCGCACCCGACTGATCATAATGCAGAGATCGCCGAGCCTAGATCCCCGTTGTATGCAGAGCTCGGGTGGCCTTGCGAATTTCGCTTCTCCCCGTCGATTGCCTATCCAACGGGCATGGTAGTCCTATACCTCGTCGTCACAGTTCGTGAGCATCACGCCTGTTCGTTACCGTACACTATTCGAGGACTGAAGGCACCTATTCAGTCACGATGATTTTGGGTCTCGTCGTTCTACTGGTTAGCTACCGACGCCAGCAGAACTCGTTCATCAAATCTATTCGACGGGATGGCGGCGCTTTCTATGTTATAGGATTCAGCAAGTCACTTTTTCTCTTCTGAGGATCGTAGTAACCCACCCTTTCCCAGTGTTTCGTTTACTCTACGCAATCTCCGTGATTGGGAACCTTGTGGTACGTGGGTCCGCCGTACGATATTGTCAGTAATGTAACAAGACGGCTCCCAGCCATCACAATCACAGCCCAAGTTCAGACCGATGGCGGTGATATCCATGACGTGCGTGCCATGCACATCCCGATTTTCAATGCGAAGCTGAAATCTGCCTCCCCTCAGGCTCGACTCCTTCATGGCGCCTGTCCTCTCGGCGGCACTTATTCTCAACCTACGCAGGATAGACAACCCGCCGTCCAGAGCTATTGTATCCGCTCTAGTTTTCGCTGTCGACAACGACTTGGCTAGATTGGGCCACAACGACAATGGTGCTGCTCAATCCAGTGGTGATCGCGAACAAGGGGAACTTTGTACCGAGACATCCGGTGGGAGAGAAGAAGACGGTCCTGGAATTCACGAGGAGTAACGCAAGGGAGGTTCTGTTATAAGGGCGGGTGACGTGAGCTCTACCCTTTGCTCGGTTTCACGGAGCGAGAGTGATTTCACTCGGTTGGCGTTTGACCATGTCTTTCAATTTCGGCTGATTTTTGGTACTTTTATCGGCCCTAAGGGATGTCACAGTAGTTCTGTACATTTATTAAACGATACCACCCGGAAAGGTACCCATGGAGCAACGACATCGGTCGAGGAGATGAGGTCTTCCGTTCTCTAGAGCCAGCGAAGCGGGTATGCGGATGAAGCATATCGTCAAGCGCTCTCGCTGATTGTGGAGGATCAGGCGCCCGAGATCTAAATACCCGTGATCGGCAGCCAATACCTGCCGCCCCCGCATGAATCTGCATGAATTAGGCGGAAGGAGGCGAGCTCGTTGCGACCAGTCGAAGCCAACGGAGTGCTTCGGACTTGAGAGTGGTTTCCCCAGTAAAATGAAGTCCTGAAAATAGATCCAGTGAGAGTAGGGGATGAGTCCGGTGTTCCTCGTCATGAACAGCCTAGTCATACCTATCAATCCCTTTCGCTGGGCTACATAAGAGAGCTGAAGTACGCCTGGCTGTCACCCTGTCAATCGGACAGGAGGCAAGACAGGCGAATATGGGCACCTCTAGAAGCGCCAGCGAGAAGGCCGTGTCGCTATCCGAATCGAGAGAAATGATTGATAGGGATAACCGATGTACCAGGGCGCCTTGGCGCCCAGGCCTCCTCACCTTAGAGATCTTATCTAGATTAGATTAGATGACGCCGTGTAGACGCCCCGCAGACTCGGTATCAGTACATTGCCCCTTGCCTTCGACGCTATCCCGAGGCATCCCGCCCCTGTGGTCCCCGCTTCCCCAGCCTAGCAGACACCGCGCCTGGACAGGTCCACTGTGGACTACTCCACCGAGTGGCTGGGAGAAGAGATTGCCACGTACATAGAGCACCTGATTAACGAATCAGTGAAAGCAGAGGCGATGAGAAGTGGGTCCGGGGGCCAGTGTTAGTTATGGCGAATGTTATGTCCCGGCGTTCTAGGCGTCTCCCGCTGAAGCGTCCCAGGGGATAAACAAAGCACATCCCAGATCCTGTCAAGCGGGCAGGAAGGAAGGAAAAGTCTGCGCCACTCCCCTCAAACACTCCAGCGAGATATCTAGCTTTAAACGAGCCGAGAAGTCATAACGGTTCAAGCTATGCACTCGTGCGGCCTTCCCCATTGAATGAGCCATATAGCACGTAACGCAATCAGTGCTTGGAGAAGGGCATCGCCGCGATGAGTCACATCCAACCAAAACTTCATGCAATGGAAAGTATAGATAGATCTGAAGGAGACCACAAGCCCGTGCCGGCAAGGTGTGGATACTGAATGCACGAGGAAGGTCATTGAGCGAGTTGTCCAGTGTAGAGCCAGTCGCAGGAGAATACGCAGAAAGAGAGAAGTCAGATCTGAGCTCGATGAAGTCACGCATTCGGCCTGGCATCCACCTCACTAGCGAGCGCGGGAGGATCCTCCTTCCACGCGTACCGACGATAATGTGGGTGAGTAGTCTGGCTGTACGCTGCCGCGACGCGATATCGCAGCGATCGCGGAGAGATATAGGGCGTGCAAAGTTGCGCACGGCGGAGAGGGCCCTTGGGCGTGCAAGACGTCCAGGAGGTAGACGTTGAGACGGTGGTGGTGGTCACAGAAAGAAGGACGGCTCGCTACTGGTGTCTGTAGCTGCTACTGCAATAGGTAAATTAGGTAATCAAATCGTGGAAATATCAATATCTAGTAATAGGCCCCTAAACCGCTGCGCGTCATGGTACGGCCTCGAGCACCTTGTGTACGCGTTCCACTGCAGCGATAGGCCCTGAGATCGTTAGTATAGTAACCACACACGCCCCGCAGGGCCTCCAAAATACCCTCGCAGTTTGTGCCTGTTAGGTTTTTGTGCAACAACACAAATTAGTGCTCGCAGCCACCTGCTCCATCGATTATCCATCGCTATCGCCTGGTATTGAAGTTTGGGTGGGGTAAGCTTGTCTCAGAGCTAAAGGGCGGTGTATAGTCCGAACTGCTATAGGTACAAGAGGGCGGCGGGATCGTGCGCGCGAAGCGCGCCGCAAAATTGAACTGATTGATGGTGTACCCGCAATGAGCTGGTTCATCAACAGCGTACGTATAGGACGCCGTGTCGACGTGTTCACCGCAGTAGCAAGACCCGTTTAGAATTATCTCAATAGTTTTCTCCCTTTCGCTTCAGTAGCAACAGCAGTTCGGCATCACTTCCGTCCCCTTTGGATATGGATGTGAATATTCTCGAGAAAATGCTCAAATAGGCAAGCAAACCATTCGCGCACGCTGTCCGTATTCCAATCTCACTGAAGCACTTCGAACTATCAGTTCAGAGAACCGAGGGCGCGCCCAACAATCCTCCCTCTTCCTCCCCTTCTTCTCCTCCTTCCTTTTTGGGAATTTATTTTATTTTCCTTTTCTTCGCCCGTTTTTCAGCTACACACACCAGTAGCGAGCCAGAAGGACGGCCCGGGCTGGCCTGTGGAGTGGCCTAGGCCATCTCGGCGATTGCCGAAAGTGTGGGAATCACTAACTCAAATCGATACCTCGGCCACGATGAACTGTTGCCTCGTTCTCTCCTCCTATCTCAACTGCAGCACTCCCGTCTAGTCTCCTGCTTTCCTCTGGGGACTTACTGTGTGCTGCTGTCCTTTCGTATTCTCTGGCAATCTTCATAGAGTCTCGGCACAGTACGACCTGTCTGGTGCGCGTGTAAGGGGCAAGAAGTCGTAGTCCGGATGAGAGACGATGACAGCTGGAAAATCTAGTTGTATCTGGCGTAGTTATATCTGGTGCGTTTTCCCTCTCATATTGTATTCGCTACTGCTTGATAATATTTACCAGAAAGCCTGCCCCCCACGGGCCGCCACACCATGGAGTTGAAGGACCCCGACCAACTTATTCCTTCCTCTCTACTACGTTCTGGTACTATCCTTCTCTCAACCGTTCAGTCTTGCTCCAAAACGACTTGTCAGCCTGCTCACACCATACTTTATCCTGTAGAATCTATGCTCCTAGTTCGTGGATCTCTTTCTCCGGATGGATACTTCATTGCACAACAGAATCTCGGATTCTGGCGAGAGGCCTTCGAAGAGGTTCCTAGTTGAGGCTGTCAGACGGCTCGAGCATATCTGGATGGCATCGTTCTGCCCCTCTACCGGTCAACGCGCAATACGGTCTTGACAAACTGGCTTGGGGATATCCCGGTGTTTAGACTATAGCTTCGGCAGTCAGGGATGGCTTACACATCCCTTCGTTCCTCTCAACGGTGCAGCAACTTGAGCGCATGAACTTCGTGACCATTCCTGTGCTTCGGCCGGAGAATTCGCACACACCGAGCTCCACGTCACGATACTGGGTCACCCTATCCATCGGTCATCGATACCTTTTGTGGCTTGTCTCCTGGAAGTGCTCGTCAACTTAGGTACGCTCGTCTCCGTTCTCCTACGCTCATGATCGCTGTGTACCTCATCTGTCACAGTCACGGTATCCACGGCTCACTTCGGTCTACGGCCCCCTCATGGATATCACGGGCCCCACGGCCGACACGCTCCGCCCTCTCGTTGTCGCCGTTCACCGCGATTTCTGCTGTCCTCTCACCCGTATCAGCAGCGTGGTATCGCTCACATCGGAGTATACTGTTTGGCTGAGAGCGATAGTTCCGCGTTTCATTGTGTCCAAGGCTCTACCCGCCTGTGCCTTGGCGTTTCCGTATGGTATCTGACGAGCACCGCGGTGGTTGAATCGCGGTGCGGGTTGACTTCGTTTGGAAAGCAACATTCGCACTCAGGCGGTTGGTTGCGCAGGCCGAAGGTCATCGCGTCGTACTCATCGGACTGCCTGCTGGAACCTATCGTAACGGGTCCGTAGCGGGTGGGTTCCCATAAACTTCGCTGTGTGCATGGATTGGGGCCAACCCTTCAACGTCTTCGAAAGATGATGTAGGTCTTAAGATGTCACAATGTCGCCAAGAATAAGCTTTGGTGTCATTCCTGGCTCCTTTGTACACAAAGCGCACATTCAATGGTACACTCACATACACGCATGCACATCTCGGGACATACTGAGGATGTGACCTTGCCCAAGACTGAGCGAGGGTGTAACGTTTGGGAAAGAGATAGGGTGAGGTTGCGTTCCTTGTAGCGCAGACTGTCCAGTGGTCAGGACGGAGAATCCATTCGCCGAATAGATACACCAGTGACAAAGCGTACACATTTCCTCCCACCCTATCAAAAAGCACCAAGGGGTTCGTAAACCTCTTGAACGGCCGCTCACTTCTTTTACATCCATACACAAGCAGACACGATTCGGTGTAAACAGTTGGCGTTGAATCCGTCACTTCTCGAAGTAGGACGTGCCTGCAGGGAGAAGCATTAATTCTAAACTCAACGTCCGGAATTTTCGCATAGAATGCACCTGTGGATTCTTGAGACGGCGATAAGATCAGGAGAGCGTTAATACGCTCTGAAGTACTGTCGTCTTCCATTCTGTAGAACTGTAGGCATGATGTGCACCAACATAAGTGGGCTGCATATAGATAACAGAATAGAGCCCACCCCCACTCGACCAATCCCCCTTTCAAGCGATGAGGTTCTCTGGGCAGGATGCAGCCTTCATCGGCACGCTACTGAGCCATCTCTTCTTTGGTGCGTATCCACTACTAAGCCTCCTTTCCACAGAACTAACAAAGGTATCAGGAGCGCATATCACTGTCTTCGGGCTTTATGTCCAGATAACGCGTGCGAGGAGACCCCGACTTTCGTTGGCCGACTATGGGGTGATAGCAATGTTCGTGCTCACATTGGCCTTTGTCGTCCTGGACACAGTGCAGCAATTCTATACCTTGGTATACCCACGTACTTCAGTACCACATCCTCGATACTAACTCAACCACAAGCGGCGTGGGCCGGATCTTCCGGCATGGATCGGCAAGGTCAATGCGACGACCAGTACTCTGAACATGACGCTCGATTTCCTGTCGCAAGTGATTCTGGTAAGCGCATTCTCCCCAAAAATTGATAGCGACATATCCACAAGACTTCAGATTCACAGATGCTGGTTCGTCTTTGGACGTGCTCTCTGGGTCGCAATCTTACCAGGGATCCTTGCTCTGGCTTCATGGGGTAGGTTTAGTGGCTTTTGGACGTACAGTCTCCGTGTTGACCTCACTTCTCACTTTAGTATGCGGGCTCGCTGTGACAATCGATCTCTCGGCGGTTGTCGACATCCACAACTCCAAGGGTAAGCCTTGGTGGAGGCCGCTTGGGACTGCTGCGATGTCCCTTTCCCTAGCTGTTAATGCACTTGTATCGATCCTTATGATCAGTAGGATTTGGATTGTCTACAGCCAAGCAAAGTCAGTTGGGGAACACACGGGCCGTCGATTGTCATGGCTGATTGCAGTTCTCATCGAGTCGGCGATCGTGCTTTTTGCCGTTCAATTGATTGTCGTCCTGATGTACGGGCTCCCCCATCGCGCCTTCGCGCTTGTCATAAGCCCCATTACGGTCATATATGTGCGTCCCGACTTCGATGAGCATCCCTCGAGCAGTTGCTGATGTCAGACATTCACCGGTGTCGTTGACAGGGTCTCAACTGCACGGCAATCTTGGTC
>JANDKE010000016.1:11270-56413 GCA_027627275.1 Coprinellus aureogranulatus | reverse complement strand
TCCCCAGGACACGCTAGACCTCTTCGCCACCCTTATCGTCTCCCTCCAGCTTGGCCCCCCACAAGCAGTTCTTCAAGACCTTCCCCCACTCCTTCACAACGTACGCCCTTCTTCAGATCCCCCAGCGCCTCTCTGACCTTTCCCAGTGATGAAGCATGTCAAAACCTCGCCTCCCTCAAGTTCTCCCAGTCCAACCGTGGCCCAGACCCCAGAGAGCCCACAAGAGTCATCACCACCACCACCACCACGACCTTCTCTATGACCCGCGACATGGCAAAGGCAATGAGCCAGCACTTTATGGACGCAAGACTCATCGAAAACGCGACAGACCCCTCCTCCAACCTCTTCAAGGACCGTGGTGTCTACCAACTCACGCCCAAGGGCCTGCACGTACTCGAACGCTTCATTGCAAAGAACGGCATCAACTCCGACCACCTCCAGCCCGTCTTCCAGTCCCAGCCCATCTGCATCAAGCTCCTCCACCTCGAGCGCCGGTCCGCCGACGACGAGATTATCGTCACCCAGTCTGTAATCACCGCCCTCTTCCGTCGCTTTGTCGGCCGCACACCCAACTACCCTCCTCCCGCCGGCGACAAGCCCATGGACGCCTTCCAACGGTACAACGAGCGTGCGAAGGGCATTTCACTGTCCGACATGACTGACAAGACCACCACCACCGCCCAGGGCAAAGCAATCAACCACAAATTCTGCTTTGCAGCCGTGTCCGCTCTCGAATGGCTGTGTGACTTTACCTCCGTTGTTGGCCGTGAAGAGGCCGCAGAAATGGCTGCCCAGTTCGTGCGCTTCGGTCTCATTGCTCTTGTCAGTGACAGGCGGAAGAACAACGACTCTGCTATCATCTTTACCGTCCGTGGCTCAGCACCTGGTGGCAACTCTCCTGTCCAAGTACGTCTTCCCCACCTTTGCTTCCCTGTCTGTTCTGACGTGATCCTTGCAGCAAGTTGGAGAGTTCCGCTGCACAGCGAAGGCTGTCTACAGAATCACCGAGGAAGGCCAGCGCCTCGCTCATTGGAATCAGAACGACTCTCCCGGCTCTTCCTCTGCCAACCTTCATGACGACCGGTCTTCTACCCATGGCTCTGTCGAAGGCTCTTCAGAATCGGGCAAGAAGCAGTCTGCCGACGCCAAAATCCATCGTCGCATCTCTATGGCAGAGAAGATGAACGTTGCCTACGAGAATGGAGAGAGGAAGGTCACGAAGGAGAGCAATACTGATCGACTTCGCTACATTCTCGAGGAGCCTGGTCTTCGTTCGCTGTTCCGCGAGTTCTTGCGTGGCAACTTCTGCGAGGAGAATCTTTCCTTCTGGCTTGACGTTCAAGACTTCAAACGCAAGTTCAACATCACTTCCACCGCCGCGGCCGTTGGTCCTGCTGCCGCTCGCCCTGGCGCCAGGAACACCCCTGGTCAAGCTGCCATGGAAAAGCATCATGAAACCCTGATTCACACTGCCTTTGTCATTTACAACAACTACCTCGCCCCTTCCAGTCAATGCGAACTCAATATCGACCACGGACTGCGTAACGAGCTCGTAAAGTATCTGGAGGACGTGGTGACGAGTTTGACAGGCAAGAAGTTTTCGGGCAAGGTTGAGCCTGAGCATGGGACGGTCTTCAACGCAACCCAGTTGCAGACATTGATTAGGATGTACGAGCGGATTCAGATGCACGTCTTCCGTCTCATGGCGACCGATTCAGTTCCCAAGGTTCGTTTCACTGTTCTTCTCTGCACAAGATGTCCCTAACTTGAGCAACAAACAGTTCATCAAAACGTCAAAGTTCCTGGCGATGCGAAACTGGGTGGAAGACTTTGACCCCACAGAATCCGACATCCATATGCTCACGACTGGACCGTCATCACCGCCCGGGCTCAACACCGTTGAAGAGACTGGTGGAGCGTACATTACGATCTCGCAGCATGCCAGCGAGCGAGAGCATCGGCAGCAACTTGCTGCCAAGGCGAGCGAGAATGCTAGTTCATAGGTCATTCCGTCTCTCTTTCCGCTTTGCTTTCGTTTTCCTCGCTATGCCTATGCGTTCCGTCATGTCCCATGCATTCCCATCGCTGTCCATCTCTCACATCTTCACATGCGCATTTGTTTCTCTTCAACAAGCATCCCGTCACCTTCTATGTTATGACAATCGAGACTACTGTGCTTTTTCTTCCCGCTGTTGACCCCGGAGGCCTTGTTCATCTTCGTTGTTCTCTCACATCGAACTTTCCTACTCTCATCTTTTAATCACCGCTCTTCTTTGCACGCTTTTTGGTCGTCTTCCTTTCTCGCTCTAGTCGGCGTCACCCCTTCATCCTTGAGTACGACAGCATCCCTCACTACGTTACACTTAATACTCCCCATACCTTAGACGCCATATACCTCGAGCTTTATATCCTGGTATCGGTCATCACTATTAATACTCAATCCTTGTTCCATCTAGCAATACGTTATCCCTCTGTATATGTACCCAATGGAAAGAAATGTCTCCTGTAGCGCTTGTATATTTGCCGGGGTANTTCCTTGTTCGTGAGACGAGATGGTCAAGGACAAGGGCGCGACACGACGCCGATCTGCGGGACACGTGTCAATTGTGCCTTGTCCAAAGATAGGTTTGCCTCCGCATTTCGTCCACTGCNCAGATAAGCCCGAGCGAAGCTCTTCCACTGTCTAATTGTTGCAAGGCTATTGGGTGTNTCAAGGTCTTCTACCGCAGTTTANCACAATTNACCGCCGATCCGCTAGCTTCTCTTTTGCTCTTGACTACCCTGGCGCTTCACCGTCACCGCTGTCTCTGAACACTCTCTTTCTGCTACTCTCCCGGGCAACCNAGTAAAGATGTCTTGGTTCAAGGAAGCTGCAGGTGGTCCACCTCCACCGAGGTTCAGGGAGAAGGANGAGAACCTCACCGAGGATGATCCCGCCATTCCTGGCCGGAAAGTCAGCAACAAGTCTGCCAATAGGCCGTTCCTCGCGTGAGTAGTTCATCCCAGCGATGCCCNAACACTGAGGCTTGATCCTGGATGGCTACCTAGGTACCACGAATACCGTGTCCAACAAGAAAAGCTCCACCAGGAATGGCTTGAGGAGAAGAAGGCGCACGACGAGGCTGTGGCGAGGGGTGAGAAGGTCAAGCCNCTANGACCAGACCCTACTGCCGTCAANGAGGTCGGGGTGCTGGGGTTCCTCAAGTTCCTCTTGATCCTCGCTGTGGTCATCTCGCTGAGTGGGAAATTCGTGACGAATAGTTATACGTGGGACTATGAGACGAAGTGGTTGCAGCTGAAGAGCTACATTCCGGTGAGTTGGTGCTCTGTCTGCNAGNGCGGTAGNGAACGCGTTGCAGCATGCTATGCGAATGGGATNCGCTTGACCTGNCCNCGAGGNTAGTGCTGGGATGTAATCCGCAGCNCTGTGCTATTCCAGACNGGGGTTGACCTCACCTTTCGTTTCTGGGGCATCTCGCGGCATGGCACTGGCTGGCAGGCTCGAGTNTACCGGTCGTGTCTGGTCCTGCCGGGACTCTTACTCCCCAGAGTACGACNGACTTCNGGTTTTCCGGCTGTCCTCGCNNCCGAGGGAGTTATACCGACCAGCTTGAACAGTGCCATGGATAAGCGGCAACGCGACGTCGCTACCTGTTGCAACGCGGTCATGGTCCGGTTCCCCCCATGCCCCGCGCCCGAGGCGTGTNTTGGAGCATTTCATCCAGNAATACTGACANGATCACCTGCTTGCAGGAGGGTGGGCGACTATTCTCTCCAGAATACTTGGCCACATTCAACGGAGAGGACCCTAACAAGCCCATTTACATCGCGGTACGTTTCCCGTCCAGCCGGCTCATTGCTGCCTTATCATTATATGAACTGTATGCCTGACTGAAGCTGGATATGTTTAGATTGACGGGGAGGTTTATGATGTTTCAAAGGGCAAGTCTTACCAGAAAGGCGGCTCATACCACATCTTGTATGTGATGCCTCATTAGCTCCCTGTANNTCNNACTGCTAAATCCTCCATTTTACCCGGGAATCTACAGAGCTGGCAAGGAAGGCGCGAGGGCCTTTGGAACCGGCTGCTTCAAGGAGCATATGACGCACGACAAGCGTGGACTCAGTCAAGAGGAGCGAGATGTGGGTGCCCCATATCCTGATTCTAAGCGCCACATGTAACACATTCCCGTATCGCCAGGGTATCGAGCACTGGGAAACAGTTTTACCGTGACCACAAAGACCTATCGCAAAGTGGGCAAAAGTGGCGCTGAAACCAAATCGACCCCAAGAGTGACCCTCCCTCTCCACTGTCATCCCTGAGAGACGAGAGCAGGAACTCGCGGAGCGAGCCAAGAGGGCAAAGATCGCTGCAGAGCAACCCAAGGCAGCCGATCATCAGGAACTATAACACCTCCGCGGTGGGTGACCTTGGTGTACCATGGTGTATTTTATGGGAACGGGATCTTATACAACACCGAATGCTACATGCTCGACAGCTGGGATCGACCGACACGAGAACTACAAAAATCGAAAGGGACAGAGGCATGGACCGCTTCAAGGAGGGCCTAGGCCTAGATTTTGGAAGGTCAGTACGCTCCGCAGAGAAGTGGAGGTGTGACCTGGAGGAGCTGACCTTGTGAGGGCAGCCGTGGGTGAGGAGGAAGTTTTTGAGGATGGCGAAGTCGGCCATAGACGCGTCGATCATTGAGGTGAAGGGGTCGTCGCGGTACTTGGCAATAACGATATTGCCCCTCCAAGCGTGAGGCTCCTTGAATGCCTTGCCCTGGATGTCCTTGATGCACTTATTGACAGGGAAGGGCATTCCGTCTCGGGATACCGTCGGGTAGAAAATGATGTAGGGATTTGCGAACTTCTTGTTCATCCCGTCGAGAGCCTCGACAAGCTTCGGAATGCAAGCAGAGTTTATCAGACGCGATGCGCATTTACAAGGGAAACAGAGAGCGCGGGACTTGAGACTGACCTGGTACTTCCAGGCTCTAGCTCCAATCTCTGCGATCTTGTGTATGAAATTTCAGTTGGTTTAGAGGTGGAGAGGGATTGGAATGCATACGTAGTCCATGAAGACCTCCGGGTGAGGCATGAATGCGGGTGGGTTGGCGTATGAAGCCGGGTTCGATGGGTGTGCCATCGGGCTAACAGCATGGTGAGCTTAATCTTATATGTATCCGTTCCGTAATGGACTACCGACCTCAGCATCAGCTCAACCAAAGAGGGTGGCCGGCCTGAAGACAGAATCTGCTGAGTGCCCTTCCATTGTCCTTCGTACAGGCGTACTCACCGTCAGATGGCAAAAGAATGGCGTTGAGGTAGACCATTTGATCCATCTTATTTTCTGAGGGAAGGGGTAGTAAACGGTAGTAGCGATATCTCAAGAGGGATTTAGCCAGAGGAGGAGTGAAAACTGCTTGGAAGAGAGAAAGCAGACAAAGGCTTTTATATGCTCCTCAAGTGAGCAATTCGAGGGTGCCTTCTATATGCGACGCAGTTGTCTCGCCTTCCACGATCTCATCGCTATCACGCGAAGCCCGCCATTCAGATGCGTCCACACACCCTCTCCGTGATCGAAAGAACTGGACCATTATTGTGACAAAGGTGAGCGTTCTTGCTTGTCCTTGCCGCAGTAGAGCTCACGCAGATCACAACGAGATAGTACAAGTTTCATCTTGATTCAGACTCCTATGACTTTTCAGAGTTAACCTCAGGGTCAGGAAGTGGTTTCTCGCTCCGGGAATCTTCGATTTGAACGAGCGCGCCTCGTATTTGGCGCGTGGATGCCATGCACACAGTCGCCGTCGCCTAACAAGTGCATATGCACTCGATATTGCGTATTTTCTTCCGAAGCAAGACCGATGGAACATTGCCTCGGGAGATAGAAAGGGACAGAGAGTGAGCCGCCCAACTGCAGCCATTTTGGCGCCTTCCCAGTCCCTCTGATCGGATCCTTTCCTCCAGCGCCACCTTGAACTTGAGGCTGCTTCCGACATCGCACACCTGTTCGTCCTCTTCATCATAGACTTGACCTCTGACCGCCACAAGGATGGTTGCAATCCTCGGAACTTCTGAAAATATTAAACTGGGGCTTGATATGGCGCTCTGTGTATACTGCCGTCTACCATTCAATTGAATCGTTACACACTAGGTCGAAACAGGAAGACATGATTAAGATGCACCCTACCTTTCTGCGGAAAGGCCACGATCAACCAAAAGACACAGCGATCTGGAAAAGGCGCTCGTAGAAGCACCCTCACCCACCCCCATATGTGCGTCACCACGAAGCAAACGCATGGTTCTCACACCTTGCTTTTCTTTGTCCTTCCTCTTCTAGACCGAGGACGACCTTGCAGGTGATGAACGCGCAACCGTGACCTTGAAGGTTTTAACTTGGATTCTCCCAGTCCTTTGCAACACTGAGCTCACCAGCTTTGACTCGAACTCCGCGTTATTGTCTAGACTGGCGCTGACCCTTCTCGCTGCTCGACTCCGCCACTTCCCTCAGGCGTCATTTACCTTGTAATCCTCGTGTTAGGGGTGTGTAGGGCCGGGGAGCATCACACACTCCGCGAGCGCGGCTTTTTCCTGTGCTGAAGTTCCGTCGATCTTGACATCACCCACCATCTATGTCCACCTCTGCTGGGAATCGAGGGTCTGTTCTTCATGCCCTTGTGAATCGCGTTGATACAGTCCCCACTGGTTTCTTATCACAGTCACAACACGGTCAGGCCTGGCAACAACAACCGGGGACTCTAGTTTTCTGTTGGACTTGTTGAAAGACCTTTCTGCCGTCTACTCCTGTCCTTGTGACTGCCTTCCTTATCCAGTAAATGTGGTCGTTCCTCTCTGTATCTCCTTCTGCTTGTGTCTGTCTCGGTAGATCTGGGAGTAGCAGTTTTGCCACACAGAGGGAGAGATCAGGCTTGTCCGAGGCCTCTACGCCCGATGTGAAGGATTCTTCAGGAATAGGCAGCTCGGAATCTTCCCTTCGGGACCAGAACAACCCCACGGCTGCGCCAAACCTGCTCCTTGGATTCGACGGGGATCCTTTCTAGGGAGCCCTCTTTATGATGTCAGCGTGTTCCGTGTTGCTCAGGAGCGTCGAACGCCTTCAATTCTTCCTCTTCCTATGCAACTCGCTACGCATTTTGGTTTCAGAGGTTAATGCATCCCTGTCGGTTGGCCTGGGGTGTTTTTCCGTACGTTTGAACGTTGACGGTGGGTCGGAAACGCTGGCACGCTTCCGTTCATCACTTCTCTTGTACCACGATCTGTCCCAAGTCGAGACGAATCCACTCAGGGACCATGGGATACCATGATAGAAGAACCCCGGTACTCTGCTGGCCTTCCATAAAAGAGATCCCCACCGAAATTGACATTCATTTCAACGGCCCGCAGAGTGCATCAGGAATGCGAATATCTACACGTTCGACCGTTGCGGCCAATGTCATCGACTTCGGCTCGGGTTGTATGGTCCGAGCCATAACCACGGTTCCAGGGTCCAGGCGGACATTGCGAAAGAAAACTGAAGATAGATCATCTGCATCAAGTGCTGTCTGCTACTACCGCCGCCAAAGTTCTGGCTTCCCGTTCAAAGGCTATGCAGTCCACTACTTTCCCTTCTCGACGACTCGCTTCCGCCGCAAAAACTGCCAAATGACTCCGTAGCACCTCCTCGACAGTCGTCCCGAGTACCTGCTGGTTTCCGGTTCTTACAGCTTCGACAAACGCGCGAATCAAACCGAAGTCGCCTCCGCCATGACCCCCCAAATTGGTCGGTGTGTGCTTCTTCGTCGTTCTCTTTCTGAAGTCCGTGACTGTGAAGGTATTCATGTCGCCTACAATTTCTCCATGGGTGAAATGAAGTCTCGTCTGGCGTTCACAAATGGTAGAGCTGAAAGCTACCATCGTCATCGACGCCGTCGACCCGTTGGAGAATTCCAAGTTTACGACTTGTTGATCGCAGACATCGTTGTCGCAGTCATAGACACAACGTCCGTAAGGACCAGTGGCGAGGGCGTGTGTTACGTTCTCAATATCAGGAACTCCGTCAACTAAAGGCTGGACTGGCCAACCCTTATGACCCTGGGATACTGGGTCAAGGTAAACTGGTCGTAGAATGTAGAGTCAGCCATCAGTTTCTAGGATTAACGAATCGTGGACTACATACTCTTCTTTGCACTATACTCACATCCCTTCTCCATGGGACAGTCTAGGCAGCGAGTAGCTCCCTTGGCCTCCACGGGCTTCGAACGGTGATGGAAGTGCTTCAAAGAACCAAAGGAAGACACCCTTGTAGGGTTGGCTGGGCCAAACCAATGACACAGAAGGTCAATATCGCTAAATGCGAAGCTTAGCTTTTCGAGAACGATGAGGCTAGGCATGAGATCAACATACTGGCAACACTTTGTGAGAAGGGCGAATGAACTCCCTCGTTCGTTTCTCCAATTTCCTCGGACATAGGAATGAGCGAAGTGGTAGTATCCTACAGGCTCCACATGCACGGCATTAACCAGTTCACCGAGCGCTCCAGAAGCGATGATGTCTGAAATCTCTTCAGTGTACGGTGAGTATCGCATTACTGGATCGATAATTCAGGGTCAGTTCGCCGCTCGAGGTCGTGGGGTAGTAGACTCACCATGCCCCATGCCAAAGATGACACCAGCCTCTTTGACGACCTCTTCCATCGCGATACACTCCTCTGCTGTCGTAGCCATTGGCTTCTCGCAGAGAATATGGTAGCCCTGTTTGGCGAATGCGGCGGCAACCTGCAGATGCATCTGGTCTTGAACGGCGACCAGCACAGCATCAGCCAATCGTTTGCCAACGGTGTTGAGAGCGTTTGCAGAGGCTTCCACCATATCCTCCCAAGTTGTGAAGACAAGCGCATGGTCGAACATTGTGGGTTCTGGCGAATGCCTTCCGCGTCTCTGGCCGAGGCTCAGCAATAGCAACAACTTTACACTGGTCCGGAAAACTCTAAGGCATAGTTCGCGTAGGTCTGAGCAATCAGTAAGTACGAAGACTTGCATTGAACGGCATAATGCCCACCTACCCTGCCTCGTTGCCCGCATCCAATCACGATCAATGTAACACCGGGTTGTACATCGCTCAGCGGAGCTGTAGCCGTTGCATTGGCAGGTGCCTCTCCCACCATGCTACGCTCTTGCTTTGGGGTGCTAGACTTTGTGGTGCGAAAGAGGTTCTTAGAGAGAAGGGAGGGCATAGTAGGCGGGGGTGCCCAAGTACCCAATCAACATGATATTTACCTGGTGTGCTGCGGCTGCGGCCGCGTTGGTACCAGGTAGAAGCAGTGCAGTCGGACTGGGGTTGAAATTTGAATAGACAGGAATCTTGATGGACCAAATTGCTTCCGTCTATGTCGCGTCGAGCCCGCCTTGCACATTAGCGCCCATCCATGCCACGTCTCGCACCACGTCTGGTCAAAATCATCCTCAAAGAAGCGGACGAACCGAGATTCTTGGCATTTTCGAAACCCTTCAAACGGAGGAAATCTTTGCACGATCCATTGCAGCTTCTCGAGGCGCCGGCGGTCCATTTCAAGAACCATGAGCGCTCGATATTGCTCTCGGATTCGGTGCCCAATCCTATCACGAACTCAAGGGCATATGAGCTGCATAAATCTCTTCCACCCGTTGTTTTCCTTCCAAAGGGAGCGAAGTCGAAGGAAGGGGAGGCCGACAAGCCTCGGGAAATGACAGAGCAGGAGAGAAAGTGGTGGTCAAGTCCATACTGTGGGTTTTCCATGTTTGTCACGCGTCATCGTTGCTCAGACATATTCAAGTGCGCATGCTGGCGTCTCCACTTCGGAGATGCGCTGTTACTGACCAGTACCTGCCTTCAGGTAATGAGCGAGCCGCCCCAGAACTCCCTTACATTGAATCCGTTTCCAGACCTCCTGATTCGGTTCTCCTACGTGCGGGTGCCCTCGTCTCATGCACCCCGCTCTGTTCCCTCTCTTGCAATCATCCCTGACGGTCTGGAGCACTCCAAGTACACCTCGCGAAAAGGGGGCCATAGTTTCTACAGTCTCTGCCTACGAGAAGCTGTGGACGAATTTTTTAAAAGGCAGCCCTACAAGCGTGTCACACGCGAGTCCCCAATCATACCCAACAACAATATTGCCTTCCAAATAGCGCATTTATTGCGCCTACGTGTACTGCAGGAGCTCGAGCAACTTGGAGAGCGCATGCGGCATCAGCTTCGACGGCCTATCCGGAATGGGGACCCTCACACCATAATTCGACGACTGACTCGAGACGAATTATCCTCGATCGAGTCCACAGGCACGATCCCATTCGAGAATGCGGTAGCTGTCCTCGTCGTACCGCCAGTGGAGGTGGACTCTGGCACGAATCAGCGGCCTCAGCCATCCATGTTTCCTTTACCTCAACCGGGGGAACCGTCTTCGACATCGATGGGCGGCGCTCAACAGCCAGTTTCTGTCCTCATGCTCGCCTCATCAGGTTCCCAACGTTGCTCCAGTCGCCCCTTAGACGGTCTTCTCCCGAGTAACGTTGTCCCGGTATACCATGGCTTAACCGCATTCCCGCATGCTTCCCAACGTGCGGCTCTTCACGATCTTCTTGACCGGGTGATAACTCTGGAGGGAAGGCGAGGGCGCCTGTGCAAGTCCGCTCAACCTGCCCACCTTCCCTCCTCTCAATCGTCTGACCCAGAGCCAAGCGATGCCTACTTACTGTGCTCGGATCAAGAGAATATACCAAGAGGGGACGCTGCCGCAGTAGCAACTGCACTCTGGAGATTGCGAATGTTTGAAGGCGAGGGCATGGGCGCATCGTACAGCTGGTCCATGGGTACAGATCGCGACATTCAGAAGCTTTTGTAGCTCTTTCGGAGACCACAAGAGATGGCAGTTAGTTGATCTGGATGGAGGTGTCTATGAAAGAAATATAGTATACACGAATCTTATACACTGGCTACGCTTCCACTGCCATGGGGACGACCTCGAGTTCAGAATGCAGCTTCTTGCTACCAACTCCCAACACATCCTTGCCTTCCCAGAATTTGGGAAGCTCATTGCCGGGGATGAACATGCGCTCGACGTTGTCTTCCGTGATAACACACATCCGGATGCAGCCTCCCGATGAACCATCTCTTGACATCGCGAGGGCAAGTGCTATGCACAAGTCAGCGTCAAACTGTCACTCGCAGCGGTCGTGGACACTCACTATTCTTGACGAACTGAACGGTCTCATCCCGGCCCCATCCCTCCTTGTAAGTAGCATCGCAGTATCCGTAAACGTACGTTGAGCCAGAGCCTAGGGGCGAGGAGAATCGGTTTGACTGCATTGGGAAAAACGACCGGTGCACTCACCTCCGATCGCCCATGGTTGCCTGAATAAACCACCACCCAGGGGAATATTGTAGACACTGGGTCCAGCTTGCTTGTCCCAGCCAGCGACGATGATACCGGCGCTGAGTGCATCCTTGTTCTCATAGCAGAGTTTCTGGAAGAGGGAGGCTGCGACTTGAACTGTTGGACGATCGCCAGAGGTCTGACTGTGAAGATCTAGTTGGCTACCAGTTTTCCTTAGGAGAGGAAGAGTCGGACTACGCACGCATGCATTTGGAGGTAGTAATGAACAATATCAGCAACCGCCTGAGTGTCTGCTGCAGACCCTGACCGACAGCAGTAAATGCGATCGTGTACATGGGTCAGCTTGTCGGTGACACGGTTGGCCTGTTCCGGAGCGTTTAGAATTACCAGAGCATCTTCACGATTCGAAACACCGCACGATGTAGGCTCCTGTGGTTGTTCGACTGTCCGCACCGATGACAACCCCGCCGTCAAACTGCACGGCCATAATTGAAGTCTACGATCGCGTTAGACGAGCCTGCGTTCTTCGACGGCATCCAGGACATACTCCGAGATTGACCTCGCCAGACTTGAGACGGTCTACTTCTGCGCGATTCATGGTGGCGAGAGAGGAGGGAGAGATGGAGATGGAGGCGTCCCGGAAAGGGAGTGATCAGAACTCAGGCTTACGCGTCACAAATCAGCTTCAACACGCGTCGCATCCAATAGCACCGCTGCCATCCTCCACCATGTCCGATCTCAAGTCCCTCTACGAGTCCCTCCAACGCGCCTTCTATGGCCAGCCGCCGGACCTCAAAACAGCTGTGGGCCTGTTGTCGAAGCTCAAGGTATAGGCGTGGTCCTATCGACGATGGAAAGTCCTAACGCGTCATTAGATTGGCTTGATTGAAGCTGGTCTGCTTCTGCCGCAAGGCAACGTGAACTATGGGGATCTAGTCGTTGCTCGTGAGTGCATATGTCGCTCTGAACGAGCCTGGAATAACCGAATTTGCTAGGCGACATCCTCGAGATTGGTGCCCTGACCAGCATACGTTCAAGAGATATTTCTTCATTCGACCGCTACTTCTCCCAACTCCAGACCTTCTACACCGATTACGCGTACGGTTACCTTTGATTTACCTGGAGTCCACCTAGCTGAAGCCTCGTTAGCGCGCAGCTCCCACCATCGAAGCGCGAATACCCCATCCGTGGCTTAAATCTCATTCGCTTGCTCACTCAGAACCGGATAGCCGACTTCCACACAACGCTCGAGAGCCTGCCTGCAGAAGTCATCTCCGACAGCCCTTTCATACGGCATCCTGTGAACCTGGAACGATGGCTCATGGAGGGAAGTTATAGCAAAGTGTGGAATGCCAGGGAAGAGGCTCCTGCAGAGGAATACAAGATCTTCGTTGACAGCCTCATGGGTACCATCAGGTATTGGGCATGGGCTTCTCGATCTGTTGCGAGGATATCTGACCTGTTCTAAAGGAACGAGATTGCAAGTTGTGAGGAGCGAGCGTACGCAAGTCTACCTCTGAAAGACGCCGTGACTCTGTTGTTCTTCACGAATCAGTCAGAGTTACTGACCTTCGCACAAGAGGTGTGCAGTTCGCTCTGTTGTACATGTTGACTGACGCACTGACCGTTTTGCAGAGAGGGTGGCAAATTGACCTTTCCGCCGGCCTGGTCAAATTTGCGCAGAAGGGAGAGGAGGAGATGGAGATTCCAAAGCAGAAGCTCATCGCTGCGTCGCTATTATATGCTCGTGAGCTAGAGCAGATTGTATAGTTACCTTATTGTACCATAATGCCAGGACTTTCCATTCTCATGCATCATGCGGTGGTTTCGAACAGATGAGCCGTCCAATCAGGGAATATATGATACAGGTGGTAGGTACAATGCATTTACTCGAATGCTTCTTCCAACGCGGCCTTCGCTTTAGCTTCGGCATCCTTGAACAAATCTTCGGGAACGTGCACATGGTGGTTGTTGCTCTCAGGACCGATCCAGGACATTTCGAGTTCGAATTCTTTCTCCTTGGCGTCATCATGGACAAGGTAGATGCTGGGGGGCGTCAGAACTGTGATGGGATAGGGGATATGTGGGCTTACATGCGAGCAGCGTGATAAACAGCCTCTCTAACCGTCAATTCCGAGAGCTTCAGCTTCTCCATTTCAGTCTTGGCTAGCTGACGTCCCTTTCCGACAGCGGCACCGTTGTATCCCTGGAGAGTTGTCAACACCTGCCAAGGTCCAGGGATGCAGGGAACGTACAAAGAACACGCCACTCGGCTCGATGACGAACAGTGAAGGCCCTGTGCTATCTACAGCACCAAGAATTGTGCTAATCCCGAATGGTCGCACTGAGGAGTAGAGGGTGTATGCCTGGACATATAGCCCAAGGCGATCTGCAACAGCCTAGAGATAGGACAGTCAACACAAGGTGCGGGCAACAGAAATCTTCGCGACGCACTTTCAGAGGTGGTGGGGAGTTGTATGTTTCACGGTAATTGGCGGCTTCATCCCTCGCTCGGTTGGAGATATGTCTCCCATCGGCGAGGAGGCCGGATGTTGCCTGCCAGCCAGTAAGTCCCTGGAAGTCTAATATGCAACGGGAGCCTACCAAGCCAATGTGTCGATCAATGGTCTGGATTCTCCGATTGGCATGTGGTACGAGGAGTTTGGAGTGGACAAGCTTCTCAACAGCAAAGACTACGCCGTCCTTGCACTTCAGACCGATAGCAGTCCTATCGGAACAGGTCACTTTCCAAGATCGGGCACAGATGCATTGGTGTGGTCGCACCCTGAATTCTCGACTGCTTTGCCGGCATATTCTACCTGGATATTGTTAGATCTTGAAGGTATAACGGGGTGGAGAGTATACCTGGAAGATGCGGCCATCCGGTGAGTATGTGCTCGCAGAGAGGTCGTAGCCAGTGCCTATTGAAGTCATGGTTGGATGCGAAGCGGTAATTGCAGACGCGCAAGCCCGCTCAGGACGCGTCAGTCGACCGTGGGAAATCTCCCATCAGGCGCGTTACACGAACTATTGTCCCCGAGGCGAACTTGGACTCGAACACGATGGACGGCGACGATGACTGGAACAGGCTGCTCAAGGACCATCCCATCTTTTCACCCAAGAGGAAGCTGCCTGATTTTACGCAAGACTCGCTCACACTTGAGCTTTCCTCCAACACGCTGCCCAAGTTCCTGCAGGCTGACCCCAGACACGATGATCCCACTCCGTCAGGGCGACGGCAAACGATGGTGTTGAAGGATGCTGACCTCGTGGTGGCAGTCGGGAAGGAACTGAGGATTGCGTCACTTGGGGATATCAAACTTGGGCGGAGTGCCCGGAAGTCGTACAAGGCGAGTAACCCTTCTTTATGTTTGGCGTCTTTGATTCTAACCGGATGGCCAGGTTCTGCATGCCCCGACCTTGGACTTTGAGATTCACCAAATAGCTTTGAACCCCAATGGAAAGCTGCTTGCAGTGGCTGGCGCCCGGCAGGTCGCTGTCGTCGTCATGCCTCGGGCAGGGTACAGCCGTCTCATTCCAGACTTGGTTGAGTGCAAGTAGGCAACCCCTGCTTACATATGGACGCAGAAATTCACGCCTTTCTTCAGAGCGGTGCACGTTGGTCAGTTCTACCACGCCTCTGAGGATTCATCTCCTGTTGCCAAAATAGATTGGCATCCATGGGGTGAAGCTGGTTCGACCTTGTTGATCATGACCATAGACGGCAAATTCAGGTTTGTTTCTGGATGTGCTCGTCCTAGTGATTCCGTCTCATGGCCCATTTTTTTAAAGAGAGTATGATATCTCTGTCGATACGGAAGAGCCTCAACAAGTCTTGTCGTTTGTCCCGCCAAAGAAGTCGTCGTTCGCTGTGGAAGATGAATCCGAGCGTGAAGTAACGTCATTCACGCTTGGGAAAGGAAGAGCAGACTGGGGACCGCTCACCGTCTATGCGCTCATGAAGTCTGGAGATATCTACTCTGTTTGCCCATATCTGCCACAGAACGCGTAAGATCCCCCCCCCCCCCCCCCCGGTCGACATCGAGTTATGCTAATATTCCCTCAAGTGCCATTCCCACCGCTTACGTTCATTCGTTGGAGTGCTTTATTTCCGCAAAGCAGGAATACCTTTCCCAAGAATCCTCCTCCTCCGATAGTCGTCTTTCTACTTTATATGACTATCAAAGCAAATACGTCAATTCTCTGATCAAGCAGCTTCCGGCAGGGAGCGTCTTCCCGGCGACGACTCGCTTTGCCTCAGTCCACCCACCGAAAACGATACGGAACGCTGTCCTCAGGCAAGGGCCCTTCCTATTGCAACCAGTCCCAAGGTCACTGGACGGAAGCGATGGCGGGGATGCTACCGATATCATGTACCTGTCCTTTGGGAACGACGACCAAGAGGCGGAAGATGAAGGCAAAGAAACAGATCACTTGGGCGTTCTCGTGGTCTCCTACCAAGATGGAAAAGTTGATGTATTCCTGGACGTAGAGAAGGTCGAAGGTCGTTGGGAAAACAAACACGTAGGTCCCTGTATCCCATGCAGCGACTGTCTGACTGACCATCTCTTAGATGCGTAAAAACGAGTTGCCGATGCTAGCCGTATACGAATCCATTGACCTTGGCTTGATCTCCCAACTTATTCAACCCTCTGTCACCCCCAAACGTCCTTCTCTCCTCGAGCTCCTTCATGGAAATCATCCCACCTTCCTCGCAGATCCCATTCACGACGATGTCGTGTATGTCTACCACGCATTCGGCGTACACGCTCTGGATCTGTCCCCCGTCTTGGAGAATCTGTCTCAAGCCCTTCGCATGGACGATGAGGATACGGAGGCTGTTCAGGCTACTCTGTCCCAGGGTGCACAAACAAACGTGCGGCCGATATTGACTACATTCTCAGTAGAACGCAAGTGCGTACTCTCCTTACATATGCTAATTCATCGCTGATGGTTTACAGAGGTTCCAATCCCATCATTGGCATTGCGGTCCCCAATGACGTCTATTTAACGTATAGCATCTTCATGTTGACCTCTACCCTTCGGGTTACTGTACTACCTCTGAACCTCCAGGTCGAATCCGCAAAGGCGCAACTCAAACAAGTAGCGAACCTACATGAGTCGACTACGAAAGCTCTAGCCAAGCATGAACAGGCTGTGTGGCTGCAACCCGTCGAAGGGCCTTCACCTTACGTCTCCCTCCTCGGCGAGCCATTCACCCCTCACTCTCTCCTACGCGGCTCAGGTCTGCCCCCTTTACCGAAACTATCACTCCCTTCTGGTTCCGCATCGAAAGAGTTCACGCTCACTCCGGATACCCTCCGATATATTGGGAAGATCGTCGAGCAGATTACTGGACAGATCCACGAACTTCACGTTGCCCAGCGTGCAGCAGAAGCTCGGGTTAAACTGCAACAAGAGGAGCTGAACCGACAAGTCGCCAAGTGTCGGGAGATGGAACAGACGCTCGCTAGGCTGAAACAGGCGGCTTCACAGTCAGTCGGCTCTGGCTCAAGATTAGCGAGGATGGAAGAGACGCAGAAAGGTTTGATGAAGAGGTTCGATCGACTGTTGCAAAGTTTGATGGCGAAGGCGTCGCCTGAGCTTAGCGAGCAGGAGCAGAAGTGGTTTGAAGAGCTCAAGAGGATGAAAGCAGAAATTCTCGGTCAGGGCCAGTATGACGAAGGGGCGATCCGCACCCGAGTAAAGCTGGTATGCTCGGAGCTTGGTTATGCTTGAACTAATGCTCATTTTCCTTCCATAGTTAGAGCGAGAATATGCGAGGATCTTGCCGGCCCTCAAAGCGCTGGCTGAAAAGGAGAAAGCGAAGCAGCAGAAAGATGAAGTCAACCGTAATCTTGGTTTCTCGCAAGCCTTTGAATACGGAAAGCGTTCCAATGAAGAGTATGTCTCACCGCTGGGAGATTTTGTCCTATCTGACTGAACCCCTTTGCAGCGCCAAGCGGATATCGAAGATTGAAAATGAGATTGTCCGACTAGCAGAGAAACTGGATCTGAACCTTCCGCGACCACCTCCAAGTCAGTAGCTAAAAATCTGGCTTCGTCTTATATGACATCATATCGTAATTCGGGATTTGTAAAGTACACTGCCAGACCCTCCTGGCTCCGGGAGAGCGATGTGATGCGTCGCTATATATAGGGCCCGCTGTTTCCACTATATAGGTCCATGTATATGCACACGGAGCAACGTTGGCCAGACCGCCAAGTAGAAATGGAGAGCGCGATAAATAGAAAGTTTTCCTACACCTCTTCCACCACTATCAGCAGAGCTCTCGCAGAGCACTGCTGCCACTCTCGCGCCGCAACGCCTTCACAGGAGCGCGCCATTTATGGACTCCGCCAACAGACTCCCCGTTGACGAAACGGGTAAGCCTTGTGTTTACGTCTCACCACCTGCATCCTCATCGCCGCCGTCCTCCAGTATGGTCGCCATTCGTCGACCCCAGCGGGAAGACCTTTACACTTGCTTGGCTTGTGACGACCGTAAACTCTTCGAAAAGAAGAACCGCGGCCAACATGAACGAGGCGAGTTTCACAAATACAAGGCCGATATGCGAGCCCTCCGCCTCAGTCGTCCTTTGGTCCCCGTCAACGAGGATACCCCCAACCAGCGCCTCATGGTCAACGCTGCGCGGCACCTTGTTCGTGGAGTCGCGCGAAGACGGGATGAAAACCTCACACCTCTCGAACCAGCGCCCGCGCCGATTCCCTACAACTGGGGCCTGGAGGAATTGGAGGAGCTACAGCCGTACCCAACTGCCGAAGAAGAAGCGATAGCCAGGGCCCGTGAGCGCGTTGCCGATCTGGAAGATGTGGGTGCATGTCCGTTCAGAACTGCTCAATGGTCCTCAATCTTCTGATTATGCCTTGTTTTTCCATCCGTCACACTGTCACCTATCGCAACTGCGAACCAAGCTTGTTCTCATGCATCTAGGAGACGAACCCGCTAAAACAAAGGAACTGAGCTGCCACAGCATAAAATAGCTTCTGGGTATGCTTCCAAAAGTCGCATTTGATACGAGCGTGAGTCCTACAGCTGTTCGTACTACTTGCGGGCAACTATCCCACTTCACATACAGGAAACATCTCCATTGTACATCTCGCATTCCCTAGACACTATATGCGATACGATCAGTCATGGGCAGCATTGTTGGCACAGTGCACTCACCGAGTGAACCATCCTCCTTCCTGGTGACGAGGTCGAAGATGGAGTAGTCTGAGCGTTGGACTGGACCGACATTCTCAGCCATGCAACAGAAGGGCGTAGCGATCCGCTTACTGAAGTTCATATCCTCGTCCCGCTCGACGACTTCAAAGTCCCGCCTGTTTAAAATCATCTCTTCATCCTCCAAGTCCCTCTTCTTCTTCTGGGACTTCGGGGCGGCGGCCTTCTTCGGGGCAGCAGTCTTCTTGGAAGCGGTGGCCTGCTTGGGTGCGGCGGATTTCTTGGTTGAAGCCTTCTTGGGAGCAGCAGCTTTCTTACTGGAAGCGGCCTTCTTGGGGGCTGCAGATTTTTTGCCGGAAGAAGCCTTCTTCGAGGTAGCAGATTTCTTGCTGGAGGACGATTTCTTGGAGGCAGAAGATTTCTTCCCCGACGAGCCCTTTTTCGAGACAGCGGATTTCTTGCCACCCGAGCTCTTCTTCGAACTAGTTTTCTTCGAGGAGCTGCCTTTCTTTGATGGGGACTTCTTAGAGTTGGACTTCTGCTTGTTGGATTTCTTGGATGACTTGTGGTTATCCTTGGCGTGCGCTTTCTTGTTCGCTTTGATCTCTTTGTTGGCTTTGATCACAGCCTTTTGCAAGAGTCAACGCGAGGTCAACCAGTAAAAGATGAATCGTACTTTTGCAGTTGACTTGGCCATATTAGCGATCATTCCTACGGGACCGCGACCAATCCCCTCAGCCATCATCTTGAGACCTGTTATTCCATTGGCACCAGTCTGGCTGACCGCCTTCTGGAAACTCTTGTTCCAGGACTCGCCCTTGCAGTACCTCTGCCCGGCCATCGTCGCGCAGCCGCCAGCAGTACCGCAGGCCAAAACAGTTGTGCAGCGACCTCGGGCCTCTGTTTGGGATTCAGCGAACTTCAGCCATCGATAGAAGGTTATTTGCCCACCAAGATCGCCTTCATCGCGCTTGACGATGTCGTAAGTGTTCCCGAAGGCTCGGCCGACTACATGAAGTGTGAGTAGAAGCAAAGTGGTATGAATAGGGAGAATCCACACCAATCTCTCCATTCACTCCACGTTCGACCATGTGGATGTGCCTGACATTGAACGCACCATCCTCAGCGTCGACATATGCGTACGCGTGGAGGACCAAGGAGATGGCGACCAAGGAAGACAAAAGGGCAGACTTCATTTTTCAAAATGCGGTGTGGGATGCGTGGTGAGGCCTAAGCTCGTATGGATGACAGAACCAGCTGTGAGGATTTTCGTCAGAAGATCCCATGCCCTTTATATGTTCTCTGTCGGGGAACATGGTCCGGGGAACGATCGATTGAATCGTTATCATAATTGGAGGATCGAATATCAATTAGAACGTGTTTCATCACCACAGGCAGTGCAAGCCCTCAACAACTGTAGTCAGCACTCAGACTGTCATTTCCACAAGCACATGCGTCATGGCAGATGCAGATGCAGATGCAAATCAGTGTGAACAATCTGCAGCTGGGTGGACATGGGCCAAGATACTGCGCCCTGAATCCCTGGGAGGCCACAAGCCCATGAACGGAAAGAAACTTGCCGAAATGTTTGCAGCAGTTCGAGGCTTCCCGCTACACGTCACCATATCGATAGCTCACCGGCTGCTCACATTTCCCATGAAGGTCGAACCTATGCTGAAAAAATTCGGAGGCTTACGCTGAAAACACTGACGCTGCATAAGGGCAGTGGTGTTGGAGCCCTGGATGTCGAGCCCCTTTCAGAGTTCGATCCCGGCAGTGCCTACTACGGTGATTCCAAAGTGTGCATATAAGGATCCAGTGGCCTCCTCTGTACTATCATTTCAAGTCCGATAAAGTGGCTTGAATCTGGAGATGCCTTCCAGTGTGCACGGGTATAAAGTAGTCGAGGAAATCGGCGTAATCCTGCGGACTGAGTACAGATTAGAATATATCACGACTGGTTCAATGGACGAGGAGCAAACCTTGTGTCGACTAGAGCCATCTCGAGCTTTCGGAACATGGTACCAAAGAGGCAGTAGAGTTCAGCCCATGCCATGTTAACACCGAGACACATGCGGGGGCCCTTGGAAAAGGCGACCAGGTGCTGCCCGAGGTCCTTTGATTCGAGCCATCGTTCTGGCCGGAATTGGTGCGGTTCGGGAAATAAAGCCGGATTGTTGTGCACAGAGACCGCGCTCATACTGACGACAGTCTGTCCGAGGTGTCAGGTCAGATGCTGCAAAACAAGAAGAAGTGGATATGTGCGTACATTAGGTGGCACACAATGGCCACCGAGTTCAGCACCACACGGTCCCACTACCCTTGGAACGGAAGAGACGAACCCATGGGACATGCGCAGAGATTCCTTTATGACTGCGGTCTGACGTCCAGAATTGATGGTCAGTCTTTCCGTCATTCACGATAGGGGAGCGCGGACGTACGAGATACGTGACTCGTTCAAAGTCTGCCCAACTTGGGGTGAGGCAAGGATCGGGAAATGCGTCTCGCAGCTCCCTCTTCAGCCGAGCATGCAGGGAGGGGTTACCGAGAATCTGGACAAAGCCAACGAGACAGGCCGTGGCCACAGGATCGCTTCCCGCTTGAATAAGGGACAGACCTTCATGAAACAGTCGCATGTTTTCTGATGTAGGATAGCGGATGAGTAGATCTTGGACGACGTTGGTGTCTGCGGCATTGCGAGTATCCGACGAGGGGCGTTTGATCGCCTGTACCTTCTCGAGAACGTAGTCTTGAACGCGCACGAAGGCATCGAACTGCATTGCAAGGCGCCCAGTCATGCATCTTGGAAGGAAGGCTATGATCGGGAGCATCCACGGGAAGGCTTTGGCTATCCATAGCAGCGGTATGCCCAGTTGAATATCCGATAGTACAGCAGCTCTGAAACCTGGCACATCGAGACATCCAGCACTGGATGGGCCGAAGCAGTGAGTGATGATAATATCCATGGTAGCGCATCGGAAAGCGTAAAACATGTCGCTTGGGGTTCTGTTAGAAGCTAGAAGCGCCACAAGCTTGTCAACCTGCAAAACCGAGAACATACTTTTGACGTCAGCGAAATCTTAGCCCGGCCAGGTAGATCTGCGAAAGTGCAAACCTTTGCTTGTATGACGCCTTCGAGCTCCAGGATCGCCCTTCGGTTGAAGTAGACGGACATTAGCTCCCTGGAACGGCGGGCTCTGTCGGGGTCCATTAGGCCAAATGTTGACATATCCACCCCAAAGCATGTATAGAATGCTGGATCCTTTGTGAATTGGACACCAACTGAGAAAATCTTATTATAGACTTTCGGGTCTGTGAAGTGCAGCTGTACGCCAACATTGCCCGTGTCAGGCACCAGCACGAGCATGCGATGGATGGTGAAGCCATGCGTACCTCGTTCGGCCCTACCCTGACCACATCGCCTGTCGCGGGAAGCATGTTAGACAAGAAGGCCGCTGACAAACTAGGACATTGGCGTACCATAAACTCTATGCAGCTCATCGACATGATGCAACCATTTCCCCTCTCGAACGATTTCATAATATATTTTATACAGTGAAGTGAACGCTGCTAACTTTGGTCCTGGGAAATTAGAGAGGGGATGAAGGACGAGGCGGCGCACACCGTGGAAGACGAAGGAGACAAGAAGGATGGCAGCGAGCTGACCGAAGATGCACAGCGAGCAGTGAAGTAAAGCCGCAGTCATGCTCAGCAGACTACAAAGGGGATCGGAGATGAGTATCAGCGTAATGCAGAAAGAGTGGAAAGGAGAGCAAGGGGCCTTAAGAACCTTTAGGCTACATGGCCCCACCTCTGGAAGGCCGTTGGTTCGGCGAACTGACGACCCGACTTCGAGGCTATTGACAGTTCCGGTTGAATTTTTTTGGTGTTCCGCTGGCGAGTTCTTGGCCACAGTAGTTTAGCGCTGTTTCGAATATCAGATATAGCACAAATGCTCCGGTAATTGAGGCACAGAAGGGGTAGTTGTCCATGATTCTTTCCCTATGAGCAGAAGTTGTTGACCCCTTTCTCGAAGTCGCTGTTCGGTTCAGATGAGCCACAGGATTAGGGGAAACCTTCGAGCTAAGTAGCCATGGCTAAGCAGAGCTGGATAGAAAGAGACAGTGCAGGGGGTGCGCTATGCGAGACCGGGTTGCCTGGAGTGCCAAATTGTCCGTCCGCGGGAACTCGAGGTCTGCCAGCTCCTTGTCGCAACAATGGCCGAGAATTCGAGAAGAAAGGACTGCCTGGCTAGGCGTTCAGAAAAGCGCTGGGTGACAAGGGATCTCCAAGACGACCGGCGGGGAGGGAAATAGTCATCACGAAGTCTGCGCTAGTAGTGCACGCAGCTCCAGGAGCCGCGCCTTCCCATAGCCTGGTGATCGACGCATGTGTGCAGGGGAGGAATGCAACCTTGCGCATCAGCTCGTCGGCAGCGGGCAAAGCTTACTGATCTAGGAGCACACCCCCTAAGATGGTTGAGACAGCCGAAATCGGTCAGCTGGCGGGCACACTCTCAAGAAGACTGAATTACGCTGACGTTTTTACCGCGCACCTGAACAGGCAGGTGTCATGCCCCAGGTTTAATCAATGCAGAAGGCGCCCAGAAGATCAGGTACGGTAGGCATGCGAAGCTACTCAGCCGCGGAGTCGTGACGGCAGGGAGTTATGAAATTTGAGCCTATTCCATCGCTGTACCTCGCGTCCTGTAGCTGAACTATTGAGCAAACAAGCTTCTAAAAGGACGGGTTACGCTTCTGAGTTGACTGAATCTACAGGAGACTCATCGCACCTGATATGGGAGAGGGGTGCGCGCGTCTCAAGACGAACGCTTTTGACGTGAGCAGAGAGAAGTGCTGATGCACTGGCCGAGTTCGCGAAGCCCAATATCTCGGGATGTCGAAGACCTGTCGATGAGTAATCTCCCAGCTGATGCGTTCTCTCACCAGAATTGTTGGTTACCGCATTAACACTCGGTTGAATGACCGTGGAGCCTGTGTTGTAACGTCGACGCCTGGAAGCTTGGACAACACCAGCAAGTCATCAGGGACGACGAGGACACCCCTAAGCAGACCAGGCAAATTCTATATCAGCTTGGCCCAATATAAGCTACACCGGAAAGAGAACAAGAGGCATGACTTTCGCGTGGCGTCACTGTCATCTGTTCGCTGGATAGGTCTCCAGACTACCCACTCGTCCACCGTATCCATTTTGTCTTCGACCGGCCAGACTACCATCTCGGGTCCTCGAGGTCGCCCCTGCATCGTTCCCATACCAACTCATTGTGCGCCGTCGTCGATACGATTCAGGAGATCCAAACTCAGTATCCGTATCGCCCAAGCCATCTGCTCCACGCGCCGCGAGTGCACCGTCGGGGCTCACGGGAGGGGTGTGCACCAGCAAGAGGTGCTATGAATCTGCGTCAGGCAACCGCTCAAACTGGCCAGATTTAGAGAGAATTAACGTACTTGAGCAGGGGAGAGCCCCATGCTAACGGCACTATGCTTTCGACGCATGCTATGCGTTTCCCGGACATTGCTGACGCCACTGGGCAAAACTAAAGTAGCGCGGCTTCGACGTCCAATCGTAGCAGGGCCAAGCCGTGCTTGCTCCGTGCTTCCTGGTACGGGTACGGGATGCTCCTCGTCCTCGGGCTCGATCTCGCCTTGCATGGAGGGGCTTGGCGCCCACGCAATTACAAACACGCCGGCAAATGTCGCCGCGCAGCCATACAGGAACATCACGATTTGCTGGAATTGCGCTTTCTTGAAGTCGCCGTACAGGATGGCGGAACCGATGATTGCGGAGAGGGTGAAGAATACGAATTGAATAGGTATAACCGTCTGGTAAAGGGAATGGATGGGCTAGCGCCACGGAGAACTCCTTAGACCATACCTTGCTATCGAATCGCATTAGCGCGCGGTTCAAGTACCGGATTTGGCCCACGCCAGTCGACACCAGAACCTTCGGGGTCAAATCAGTTCCAGTTCTGCCGCAGAAGTTTATTTCTCACTAGAAGGAGAGGGTATGTGATCCATTTGGTGAACATCTCCAACCAATGTATAGTGAGAAGTGTCGATATCGCTTTGGTTGAAAGCACTGTGAACCCTCCTAAACCTATTGTGAGCAAATCAAGCTTCCAGGGCTTCGAATGGCATACCAAAAAGCGCACATAGGCCCACGTCGATCACTACGAAACGCCTGCCGAGGCTGCTTTCGGAGAGACCCGCCAACACAACGACTCCGACGATGTATACAATGCTGAAGACCAAGAAGGGAATCTGTAGAATAGCGTGCAACAGACTATCGGCATCAAGACGGGTATCGGACGCGTTCGACGCGAGAACCACCGTCACCGCACCGATAATTGCAATGCAGACACCAACAAGATCGCGCTGGGAAGCAATGAGCTCGACAGCGCGAAGGAGGGATGAATGCTCACCCTGCGGAACTTTTCTCGTAACATTAGAGGAGCAAAGAAGCAATTAGCTATGAGAGCAAACTGATGGTCGCTGAATTAATATCAGATGGTACAATAGAGGCGTACACCCACCGTTCCGAGTGGTGCGACAACAGATGCGGGCGCGAAGGCATATGAGATGAAGTTACCCAGCTCCCCAATATTCATGAGCAGGAACCCGAGCCACCTGGCGCATATGAGTTACTGGTATCGAAATTTAGTACAGGACTCACCAAGTTTTCGACTTGAGATAGTCTCCCTCGGTTTGCTCAACGGCACAGTCCTCAGCAGGTCGACTCTTCTTGTTATGATGAGATAGCCCATGCATAGCCGCCTCCTCCGTGACGATATCGATAGGCAACGTCGTTTTGTGGCCGTCCGGCCCGTGCCTCGACTTCAGTTTGAATGGAATGAGGCGGGACAAGAGGGTGCGGCTCTGTACCGCACGCGCTGTGACACTGGGAAGGCTAGGGGCTTCGCCCGATGGGCTAGCAGCTGTTGCGCCATAGTCCTGGATGCTTATTGAGGGGTGCTCGATCAAGGGTTGTGTCTCAACCAAAGCTGCGGCCACGGTGGTGCTTGAGCTTGAGTCGAGTTCGCGATCATCCTGCACATCCTCCTCATTGGGATCTTCTGGAAGTGCGTCGTCGTTGTTCGTCGAACCGTGTTTCACAGCTTCGTTCGTTGCGTCCCGTCGCTGCTGCGTGCGTTTGTGAACCAGCTTCTGTAGATTGAGGGCAAAAGAAATCAGGACGTTGCCAGAGATCGCAACCACAATCCCAATGGCAGTCTGTTTCGAGATATGAGGGAGGTTATGCCCCGGAAGGCTCCTAGGATCCCATTTGAAACGACTACCTTGCAGCAGGCCGTCTTGGAGTAGGTGAATAGTCTGATCCATGTTGAATAGCGTGATTAGGAGAGGCTAGTAGGAGTGAGATGAAAGACAAGTTTAGTTAAGATTGAGAGGCGTCATGGGTAAGGGAGACCAAGAAAGCGAGACAGAGCGTACCACCACGATGGTGGTTGTTGAAGGAGACCTGTTGGCCTCAGAGCAGCATGCAGCAAGGCACCGCGCGAAACATGGTATCAATGCCGACTCGGCCATCATCCGCGCCCAACAATCACCGAAAGGGACAACGACGTAGCAGCATCGTGTCCCTTTCGCAAAGTCTACTCCGTCTCGTTGCCCTCGCCACTAGTTCAAGGTTTCAAGTTGCTCTAGAAGCCCGTTATGCGTCCGAAACATACTCAGCATTCTATCCCGACATTTCCTGTCTACAGCTGTGCATTTTTGAACGATTCGACATTCATATTAGGGGGAGGCGGAGGTGCAGCGAGAAGCGGAATAAAAAACAAACTGGTGAGTCGACCCGTGTGGTCTATGTTTGAGCGATGAGCTGAGGGAAGCATGCATAGAGACTCTATGATGCTGCAGAGGATCGGTCTATTCAGCAGCTCCATGAGTTTGAGCTCGAGAAGGGCGAGGACGCTCCCATGAGCATGGTCGCGCACGCGGAGGTGCGTCTCCCCATTCGCGACCCAAGTTCGGACATGTTGTTCAGATTATTACCCCTCAGACGAGTACAATCGTGTGTGGTGTTAACAGCCCAGAAGACCAGCTCGAGAGGGGATTCAATGAGAACTGTCGTGTGTATAGCGTCAATGATAACCGGTAGGCGCCATACCCACGCGTTTACGCTCATGAATGGGGCTCACAACCCCTCAGGATAGCGCCTCTTCGGACCAAGAGTACACTGTCATCCGGGGATCTTGAGGAGTACCAGGTGAGCTCCTTTGTATTACCCTTCTCTTACGCAAAGACTGATAGTGCACTAGAAAGTGACTGTCCTTTCACCAGACGGTACATTGTTGGCCGTAGCAGGTCCCCACCACGTATGTGCTCTTCACTTCTCCACAGGTTTATAGCTAATGGCTACACATGGCCTAGCTGACTGTGCTTTCATATCCCGACCTCGATCCTGTTGTAGACCCAATCACAACCGAGAAAGAGATTTATGACGCAGCGTTCTCACCTGGTTTGGTGCGTCCTCTCCTCTTAAGTCGTAGCAGACTTTCCTAATCAGTTTGGCATGCCTCAGTTGGTCGTTGCAACGACGCACAGTCTCCTCGTGTACTCCCTACCTGAAGCATTTTTGGAAACCGAGAAGGGGAAGAAGGGTAAAGGTAAAAGCCAGAAGAGTGGTCCTTCTGCGCTCTCCCTCGTCAAGGCAGTCGACGTCCCCGCTTCCATTATTGGAGAAGGCAGCACCTTTAGGCAAATAAAGTACTTGCTTTATCAATTCTGCCCAGTTCAACTCTGAACTGACTGTCCTTTAGGATTAATTCGTCGATTCCAAACGTCGCCTACACTGTCATAAACACGAACCCCGCTCGTTCAAGGCAGAAGAAGTCCGCCCCGAGACAGGGATTCGTCTTGAAGTGGAATACCAATTCTTGGACAATAGAGAAGTCAAAGAAGATTGGGGAGAAGGGAATTACATGTCTCGATCTGAGGTCGGTGACGTCCATCTCTTGGATTTACCAATGCATGCTAAGCGGTATATAGTGCTGATGGTCGGTGGCTCGCGTATGGTTCATCTGAACTGAACGTTGGGCTTCTGGATGCATCAACCTTAGCCGTAAGAGAGTCCGCTTCCCGACTGTTCTTCACTTCTGACAGTCCGCCCAGCCCGCAGCCACTATCCTTAAGGCTCACGAGTTTCCTCCAACTGTTGTGAAATTCAACCCCGCAGGTAGTCTGCTGGTCTCTGGTAGTCCCGATAACACTATTCGTGTTGTCACGGTTCCGTCTCATATCAACTCGGGAGCTGGCTCGGTTGTCTTCGTTCTTGCTATAATTCTGGTCATCCTCGCCGTCCTCATACAATTATACGTCAAGTCGTAGCTCAGCGCTCAGCGCTCAACGTGAATGTTCAACTTCGTCCTCCGTGTTAACGTTATTATATATGTACAGCGCGCGTATCCATGGACTAGTTTACACAACCCCCCTCTGTAATTTTACATGCTCCTGCTAGCAGTGACGCTAGTCGTAATCATCTTCTTCAACTAGTTTTCGTTTCACCCCGTTCGACGGAGCGGTGCCGCCTGCTGTTTGCACCTCTTCCATGCCGTCGCTCTCCTCTTCCTCATCATCACCACCGGCGAAAAGGCCATCATCTTCGTCGATATCGCTGCCTTCTTCAGCTTCCTGTGTGGCTTGTGCTGGTCCCAGCATGTCAATGTCTGAGGGCGTGGCTATTGCACTAATAGGGAAGGGGGCATCCATAACATGATCATCCTGGGCCATTGAAGAGGGCGTGCCAGTCGCTCTTCCAGTGGCAGAGACACTTTGAACGGGCTCTAGCTCAGCCTCTTCCTCTTCCTCCGACTCTTCAACCTCGTCGAACTCTTCGTCGAAGATCTTGACACCTGGAGGAGGCTTGTTGGGTATCAGGTCGAAGTCGACCGAAGTCAAGCACTCTGAGATGGGTGGTAGCCTGACGCCAAAGACTTCTGGAACGGCTGGCAGAGGTACAGCGTTGACCTCTGTCGCCAGTGAAAGGATATACTGGAGAGGGTTTTCAGCAATCATCCGCAAGAGCACATGAGGGGTCGCACTTCTTTGGGTACGCGACCGCCAAACTCCCATCCAACCCGGGCCTGCACAGCAAGCACAATATCATCCATGTCGATCTTGCCTGCCCGGCCTGCGTGTTCAGCGTAGACGCTCGCGTCTGTCAGGACCTGCATGGCATAGCGATGTGAAAACTCGAGGAGCTGGTGCAGCACAGCTGGGTGAGCATCCTGGACTCCCGGGGTGGAGGAGAGCAGCAGGGCAATGGCACGGGCGGTGGAGGGCAAGTTGTCGGCAGGACGAGTGCTCATTGGAGGATGTAATGCCGTTTAGCGCTCACTGCGCGTGAGCCAATCGGCATTGTTTGCGTATGTGTTGCAGCCTGAGTTCGGAGTTACTCGGCGCGGGCCAATGGGAATGGCGGGCTCCAACGCTCTTGCTCATCGACCACCATGTTCCGCTCAGCAATCTCAAAGCCCCTCCTCTCCGCTGCCCGTCCCACCGTCAAAAGGACCGTTGCCAGCCCTCTGGCTGCTCGCTCCTATCACGAGAAAGTGATCTCCCATTATGAAAGGCCTAGAAACGTATGTTTGAGTCTTTTTCCAAGTCTAGCCCGGCCTTTATCTGATAACTACTTCCTCCCTTCTTCCCCGCATCCTTGTGTGTTTATGCACGTCATGTAGGTCGGTTCAATGCCCAAGACCGACATCGACGTCGGAACGGGGCTCGTTGGCGCACCTGCGTGAGTTGCTCGTCGTTGGTAACGCTGGCTGTTTCACACGGAACTGACCGGCACATTTGATAGCTGCGGTGACGTTATGAAGTTGCAGATTCGTGTGGACGACAATGGTATCATCAAGGATGTGAAGTTCAAGACTTTTGGCTGTGGAAGCGCCATCGCGTCCAGTTCGTATATGACTGAGCGTGTTAAGGGTCTGTCCCTTGAGGAAGCCGGCAAGATCAAGAACACCGAAATTGCAAAGGAGCTTTGCCTGCCACCGGTCAAGTTGCACTGTTCAAGTTCGTCCATTCTGTCTTCCTCAATGTGCTGGCTGCATGCTGACAGTCCTATCTAGTGCTCGCCGAAGATGCAATCCGTTCTGCGATTAAAGACTACAAGTCAAAGCGGAAGAATTTGCAAGGCAATGCACAGCAGTCAACCTCCTTTTTGAACCAACAACAAAATGCCTCCTCTGAAGCTACCGCTGCATCCACGGCCTAAAATTATCATTATCACTTGATATGGTCTCCCCATACCTCCACCTCGTACCGTATATCCCTCATGCATAGTACTCGCATCGTCACTGCCTATTCGTCCGGTCTCATATCCTAGTAGTTATAGCTCGTTTCCACATTGTATTTTTACGTATGCATTTGACTCCCATCGTTCTTCAACATCAGCCACGAAGCAGTACTGTATATCACCAGGTATGTCACCGGAATGTAGATGTGGGTCACAGAGTGCGGGCCATGGAAGTGGGCAGAACTCCGGAATAAAGCGTACAAAGCACACCATTCTCGGTCTACTTCGTATCCCCCTTCTGCCCCACAAACGAGAATGTCCCGCCCCCAAACCACTTTTCATTCGCCTCCTTGACTCTCTGGGCCATCGCTGCCCGATTCGTGAGCTCAAAGCCTGGTAAAACGTCGATCGAATATTCCGCCAGTCAGTTGACAACCCACTTAAACGGTAAAACGCTAACCGTACCTTGAGCCGGAGTAACGCTCAATGACGTTGCCAAACCCGACACCTGCGACGCTTGCTGAGCGGAACGGGTGATAGCAGCCGTCCGCAGCTTGTTGGCTTTGGAGAGTTTTGCTAAGCAGACCAGGGCGTCAGTGGTCTGTATCTAGTAAAATAGAGGAACGGACACACCTTTCGTTTTGGCATCGCCTGCGCCTGCACGGACTTTGCCCGTTCCAACGCCAATCATACCCAGACCCTTCGTTTGGTCGAATGCACCGACCTCTTGTTCGGCTTGGCCAAATGCCATACGGTTCTGAAGTTTGCGTAGCTCGGTCTGAGCGTACGCTTCCTTTGCACGGCGGGCACTAAATGAGCATCAACATCTGGTCGCTTTCAAAAGAGGAATGGGGGGAGGTACGAACCGTTTACCACCTCTCCGTTTCTTGGGGCCATCGTTAGGGATGGGAAGGGCTTTGATGACTTTAGACGGCGGCGGGGCTGCAAGTCTGTCGATGTGTTTCTCGAGCTGGTCGCGCAGGCTTTCACCATACGTGCCTACACATATGCAGTCCCAAGTAAGATCTCAAAGCCCGGCGCGTTCCTGATGATGCGTAGACCCACCGTCTCTCCGTTTTCTCTCGAGATCCATCCTGGCAGCGAGCACGCATTTGGCGCCGACGCTGCGCTGCAGCTTAAGCTGGTACTCTGGCGGCGTATGGGTGACGAGCTCAGACTGGAAAATGAACCCTGTATGTCGTTTCTGGGAGATAGAGGAGAACCCTGCCGCGATCTTCTTCTGAGCTCCAAGCAACTATGGTCCACCAACGTTTAAGGAAACGGAAGCACGTTAGCGGCGTAGCAAATGCGAGTGGAAGTAGTAAGACGTACATGAACATTACAAGCAGGCATCTTAGCCAGTCCAGCAAGGCCTCCGGCAACACCCAGTAATTTCGCAGCTGTAGTGGTACCAACGATGGCTGATAGGTTGGGTGCAAGAACGTTCATTCTTGAACTGACGTACATGAAGATCTAGCTTGGTTTGAGTTAACCAAAATGCGGAGCAGGCTGATGACAGACGTACCGTTTTCCGTGCTTCCTCCAACCTGTCAGCTAAATTACAAGCAGAATCGATGGCTTTCCATTCGGCGTCGGACAATTTATGGCCGGAGGTCGTCGTGGCGGTGACAACAACGCTCATGATAATGGCAGGGGGCAAGATGCCCTGCAAGTCGACTTTCGTAAGGTCCTGTGGGGCAATGATTTAGTTGGTAGCTGCAATGGAAACAAGCACCAACGCACATCGCAGTTTCCGAGGCCCCTGACAGCTTTGATATACATTACAGGGTCAGTGACGAGTTGCTCCAGTTCGGGAAAGCGAGGCGTGTAGTGGTCTCGAATGAACTGAGAATGGGTATCAACATCGGTGAGCCAACTCAAGGAAGGATTGAAAGGAAACACACCTTGTTCACAATGAGGATTTCATTGTCAACGTCAACAGACAAGTTGTTCGCCTGGACAATGAGAGTATACTCTGGGTTGAGATGAGCCGGTAGAGCCATGACTTCTGGCGGTGAAGGGTTCGCCTTATACTTCTCGATGTCCTGCGCAGAAAGTTCAGAATCCAAGCCGCCGAGCCATGAACGGGAGGCGACGCACCCTTAGAATATCCGCCATCCTCTTGCTTCCTTCCAGCTTGGCAATCTTCGTCACATCCTCTATCCCTCCCAGTTCCATCTGCTGTACATCCTCTACATCGAGCTCATCTGCGGGCTTCACGCCTCCTTCCAACACCAGAGACCCGATCTCCTTTCCCTGCGCCTCCTCGTCACCCATCTCCTCATCTTCGTCTGCGTCTGAGTGAGGCTCCGCCAGTTCACCATCTGCCTTGCGCTTCTGGCCTATACTTGTGTTGTTGGTTGACGATGAGGACTGTGCGGAAGCGGAGGCAAGGTTGGACGAAGACCCAGAAGGTTCGTCGTTGGGATACTCCTCATTCTCGTCGCCCGAGAAATCGTCGAGGTCGGCCAGGAGCTCATCTGCAAGCCCACTCATTTCCAATGAAGACCTTAGCGTTCGAGGCTCGAGCGGAAATAGTGATGGTTGCGGTTAAGGTGTGCTGTGGCTGTGTGAGATCAGGTACGAGGGAAAGCTCAAGCGCGGTCCCGTTTGCTCGCTTGTTCGAATTCCTGACTGCCGTTCCTTGTCCGCCGACAGCAATGTCCACATTGACTACGAAGGCGATGTGTACACAAGCCTTACAAGGTTTGAGTAATCTTTTGTATTCACGGAACAGGTAACTATGAAGACAACAATAACTTGAACAGTAACAATAACAGCTTCACCATGAGCGTGGTATAAGGGTGTAGGATGTCCTGGATCCCTGCACATAGCAGCTCCTCAAATTCCGCCTACCTCTCTTCTAGAAGGGCAACTATCCCATCCCGCTTCAGTACCTACAGTCACTGCGATGCCACCAATACGCAGCACAATGTCCCCAGCCAACCTTGCAATGTTCGACGACCAGCACAAGGCTGCGACAATGGCAAGACACAACGCGAAACCAACTATCCACATTGCTCTCCCCGGTCTTCACCTTATGAATCTCCGCCGCATCGTTAGAGATCAGGGCGGGAATGAGAGTGAGGAGGAGAAGGTCTTCACGAATTCTCAGGATGTTCTGAGTGTCGTGTTCAAGGAAGGGTTTGAAAACGATGCCCTTCACACGGCCTTCTCTTCATTCGCCCTTCCCAAGCCCAACTCAGCGCCGTTATCCCTACGGGGAGTTGCACGGCATTGGAGATCCTTCGTTGACGCTGATTCTTCTCTATGGTCGTCAGTGTCGGGGATGCAACACTCACCCAACTCTCCTCATCCCGAACTCATCAAGCGTTGGATTGACCGAGCGGGGAAGACTAGCCCACTAAACTTCCACATCGCACCACGAGATTACCCAGACGCCGGAGGAAATCGTAACGAAGACGAGTTGACGAAGAGGAACCTCGAGATATTCTTCAAGCACTCGGGCAGGTGGAAGAACATTGCTTTTGAGCTGGATAACACTCTGGCGGAGGTCTACCTGCGCCGCCTCGAACAGGTGCCCAAGCCTCGCCAGGTCGAACATCTGGAACTTCTGGCGTGTCGCGTCACGAAGATGGACGTCGCTGCGAGACTGTTCAGCACGGTGGAATCCTATGGCGAAACAGTCACGAAATTCCTCTGGGGCTGCCCGGAAGGCTTCTGGCCTTTGCCAGGGACGATCAGCCTGCCGTGCGTCACGGTACTGGGCTTGGATGTGCCTTCGTTGGAGGATGCATGTCGTTGCCTACGGACGCTGGAAGTCCCGAACCTGAAGGAGCTCCATATTTGCTTTACAGGGGACCGGGGATTCAGCAGGTGGTCAACCCAGGGAGAGCAGTTCAAGTCTCTGCTCTCATCGCGCCCCTCAAGCGGGTGGTTGACGCTGAGGAACACGTCTCGGACGCTGGAAAAGCTCTTCATTCAGGATGACGAAATTGACGCGGAAGATGTGAGGGCACTGATCCAGTTTGCGAATGGGAACGGTGTCAAGACGCTGGCGCTAATGGTGCCTCACCCCAACAAGACGGTGGTTACGACAGTGGTCGAGGAGCTGAGAGAGGATATTGAAAGGCCGACGAGTGTATTGGAGAGGCTGGTGGGATTGTGGAATGACACGCCTCCGCAGGTGGAAGGACAGGAGATGGACGACGGCAGCGTAGAAATCTCGCGGATAGGTTAGGGTTACGATTAGATGTGTCATTGGAGCGATATATAAATGACGTACCGCGTCTTCGTCATAGTTCCCACATCACTCAGCGCTTCCACTCTCTTCAACCGCGTTTTTAAGACACTCCTCTCCATAGCTCTCCCCTCTCCCAATCCCCTCCTCCACACCCATCACCCGCCATGCCCACCACCGGCGCGTCGATGCCTTCAAAAGTCCGTCTCCATCGTCTCCCTCATCCCCAACGCCCCGCTTACCCGCTTTGCGTCTCTGCAGACCTTATCCGCCACGGCAGGCACCACAACCATGCCCATGCAGAATCGCCTCCCAGAAGCAGCCGGGAGCGCGAACGTCGCGAAGAGGTGTGTCTCTTTGTCGTTCTCGCATCCTCCACCGAGTCGCTCACGTGCTATTTGTCTTCAGCAACAAGCGCAAGCACACAGCACCGCACACAACAGCACAGCTCAGCATCACGTCGAGCGCCGGAATGTAGCGCAGACAGAGAAGGATAATCACCACACAGCTGCCGCTCCAGCCACCAAGGAACCGAATCGCGAAGCCGCCGAGATGATCGTGAACGAGGAGCGCCAGGCAAAGAACAAGATGCCGACGTACAAAGGCCTCGAGAATTTTGAATTGCTTGAAAAGATGGGCGAGTGCGTATTTGGTTTACTCGTGCCTTCCGATGCAAAGAGATCTGATCTAGACATTCCTTTTCAGTGGGGCCTTTTCCAATGTTTACAAGGCCCACGATCTCGTAAACAACCGGAAGGTGGCAGGTGAGATCTCCCTTGATTCATGTTGATTTGACTGTTGCTCATCAGTCTCGGCTCTTCTCCAGTCAAAGTCGTTCGCAAATATGAGCTCAACGCATCCCAGGTTCGTATCATCCTTCGATAGGACTCCTTCCACCTCTATCTTTTGGTCTGCATGGACTAATCAGACTGCCGTCCTCTTTTACATATCCTATCCGTTGCCCTCCCGTACTGCTGCACTCGCGGTTTGTGAATTGCTAGGCGGGCGAGAAGCATCTTAACCCGCAATTCAAGAAGAAACCGCGTGTGACAGAGGTACCGTCCATTTTTCATCATCCCTACCGACCGTGCAATCCGTGTTCTGACCACATTCACCGTAGAGGGCGAACATCTTGAAAGGTCCGTTCCGTGCGAGACGATTCTAGGCTAAGCCACTGACGCTACCCCCAGAGGTGCAAATCATGCGGGGGACGAATCACCCTTCCATCGTCAAACTCTACTCTTTTTCGGAATCCCCTGAACACTATTTCCTGGTTTTGGAACGTGCGTGCTTTGACAGCTGCTCCACAGACGTCATTATCAATCACCTTCGTAGTTATGGGAGGAGGAGAGCTCTTCCACCAGATCGTCAAATTGACTTACTTCAGTGAGAATCTGTCGAGGCACGTCATACTTCAGGTGGCGCACGGCATCCGATATCTCCACGAAGAGCGAGGCGTTGTTCATCGAGATATCAAGCCCGAAAACTTGTTATTCGATCGGATAGAAATCATTCCCTCCAAGAACCCAATACACCGACCATATGACGAGAATAAGGAGGATGAGGGAGAGTTCATCCCGGGTGTAGGCGGAGGAGGTATTGGCAGAGTCAAGATCGCTGACTTTGGTCTGAGCAAAGTCGTCTGGGACGAGCAGACAATGACACCCTGCGGAACTGTCGGTTACACTGCACCGGAAATCGTCAAGGACGAGCGCTACAGCAAGAGTGTTGACATGTGGGCCCTTGGATGTGTCCTCTACACTCTTCTCTGCGGGTTCCCTCCCTTCTACGACGAGAGCATCAACGTTTTGACTGAAAAGGTCGCCCGCGGATACTACACATTCCTTAGTCCTTGGTGGGATGACATCAGTGCGGAAGGTCAGCTTTACTTGCACTTGGTAGTCAATGCGGTCGCTTATTCTCTTATTGCTGTATAGCCAAGGATCTCATTACACATCTCCTTTGCGTGGACCCTGCACAACGCTATACCATCGACGAATTCCTCGCTCACCCGTGGTGCACAGCAGCTCCTGCTCCCCCTCCTCCACCCACTCCACGAGTTCAAGGACGTCCTGTCGACTCTCCCCTTCTCTCTGCACCAGGAAACTGGGAAGGCCGCAGTCCAGGTCTCGCTACGCTCAAGGAAGCATTCGATATCACATATGCCGTCCACCGTATGGAAGAAGAGGGCGCCAGGAGGCGTAACCGTCGCGGTGCAGGTGGTGCTCGGGCAGTGTTGAGTGGGCTGAATGAGGATGAAGAAGACGAGGAAGAGGATGACGGTGACGACGTCGCACCCCCTCAGAGAAACGGAAACGTATCTCAAGCGCTCAACCAGAAAGGAGCGGTGGGTCATGGTTCGTCGATTGCGGAAGGACGCGCTGGTATCAGGGACCAGGGCTCGGCGCGTGCACCTGGAGGTGCGTCCCCCGGAAGATCGCATAGAAGGCATAGGCAATTTGAACTGGATATGGATGGGGCTACATTGCTAGAGAGGAGGCATAGGAGGGCGTTGGGCGGACAGAATGGAACGAGTGGGGTCGCCAGAAGTAGCCCTTTGAGGATGGAGGGTATACGAGCAGATGATGCACGACCAGTGGATCCGGGCAGCCCCATGCGTATCGTATGAAATGGGCCAGTGGTATGATCCTCACCAAGGAGCACCCCTGCCGCACCTCCTTCAACCTTTTCACTTGCTGTCGAATATCGCCCTTCTATGTTGGATAACTCATCCCTGTTTCCTCCCATGCCTCGACTTAACTCTTTCCTCCGTCTCTACTCCTATTCCTTATTCTCCTCCCGTTCATTGTATTTATTGTAACACTCACACCCTCATGCCCATGGTCACACTGTTGAACGCGGTTGTTACGCTCGTGTTGTACACTTAGTTAACTACGCATACATCTTACGCTTACTAAAGGTCCTTAACTACATGCATCGACTTGCGGACAATCGGTCGTTGTATGCTTGTTTCATACAGCCAGTACTTACGCGCATATAATAGAATGGCGCACTGTCATAACATGCCTGTCAATGTGCGATTTGTATGGCTGAAGGCTGGTAAGGGCTGCTGCTTGCGGCTGTCCTTTACTCTTCCTCCGAGTCGCGAGACCTCCTATAGTTTGGCCCCCCACCCAAATCCAGACATTCAAAGGGACCGCTGCGCGAGACTCCCAAATCCGGATCGATGACCGTGTCTCGATCCAACCAGGAGTTGTTTCCAGTCGCCTGGCGCCTCCCTTCTAGAACGGGATTGTCACCAGGGTTCGCCGTTGCAGCATGGCCTGCCAATCCGCGTATTCTGTAAAGCTGTAGCAAGCATACGAAGTGACAGGGTGACTCCTCGTGGATTGAATTGTGATTGCGAAGAGGGGTAGCTACATGTCGCGACGGTATACGATCGGGTATTGGTTTTGGGCGACAGGAGATTTTCAGGGTCCTTGGATACATTTGGGCATGATGGTGAACGATGGGCGGGTATAGTCTAACGTCACATAGGCTGTGCCCCCGGAGCGCAAGGTACTGCGCGGAGGTGGTAGCGAGGAAGTGGCCATGGATTCGCAGGGGATTCGAAAAGATTCGGGGATGCTATAGCTGCGTTTGGCAAAAATTGTGAAAAGGCTTGTCGGATATCACATACCCTTGAATCTTCGACTACCTGCGAGAAGATCCCTTTCACCGAACGCAAAGCCCCCTTTCGACAACGGCCCGGTGAAGAGAGATTATTGGAAACACACTACATTGGCGTGCGGTCTGACTCTGCCACAGTTCGGGCCTTGAGGAAGTATGTACCTCCATGCGCATATGTCCGTANACACAATGCTCGCAACGAATCCAGGCCAACGCAGCAAAATAGCCATGTAGATTCCCCTTTAGGCGGAGCTCAGATACAGAAATCTCGATGTAGGCCTACGGCGACCCAAATCTGCGTTGGTGGCCTTTCTCCAAGATATATCTCAACGGGCTGTTNCCATGTGCACATTGACCCAGAGTGCAGAGCGTGATCAACCTGCGAAATACCCCGTTATCTGCACTCGGGGTAGGAGGAAGCATGCCCAAAGCTCGAGGATGCTGGTGGTACAGAGGGCGTCGATCAATTGTGTTTTGCGTGCATCATGAAATAGGCCGGCCANNGTCCAGNTTGCGCNACAAACAGGANTTGAAGGATCCCGCCTGGATTTCGGTATCGGGTCGAAGAGATATGGGGCGGAATGAAGGTAGANCCCACCTGGTGGGGAGCATGGTTGCACNCNGCCTCAGGCTGCGCGATGGGATGACCTATGTACACACCTGAACNCACCGCGCCGNAGTAGACAAGGCGGGCATGAGTAGAGCTATTGGCTGGGTCTGAATCGCTCTCCGATAGCCTAAGCTCTTTAGACAACCCCTGGTCGGGATCCTTCGCCCGCAGCAGGTATGGCTCAGNCATNGAATGCGGCAACACAGTAGAACCGGGGCATCTGAGGACCAAGGAGGGCTGGCTCAACAGGTCGGTGCCATGGAGGAAAGATTGTTGTCGTGCGCTACAATGGATCGGCGGTACNTTGACGATCTAGGGCCCGTCAACGGACTACTTGGTGCAATGCAATGTGACCTTCGCGGGTAANCCGGTTAGCGACAAATCGGCGANCGTTATTTGCGCTTCATTGAAGGTGTGGCGGAAACCGCAGCGGGCTCGACGGTCGCAGACCTTTGCTGCAGCCATGGAATATTTCCAGCGTTACATCCTCGGCCGAAAGACGCAGTTTCGAGTCACAAGTCGCTCGCCAAGCCAAAGAGTAAGTGAGGTNNTGGAGCCAGAGTACACGCCCNAAGCGAAGGCAGGGCTGAAAATAGTCTGCGGCCATCCAGCAGTCATGGAAGCNGAGTGACGGGATTTCCAGAGTCCGGAGGCTCTCGAGATAGGGGAGGTCAACAGAGCCCAANGAACTGGCGTCACCGAAACCTCGGGCATGTCCTGGGCAAAATCGGACTAGAATGGACTAGATTACAGAGATACAGTGCCCCGGAGCTGGGAAAATCTCGTGCTGACCACGGCTGAACATACCACCGCTTCGTTACGTCCGCTCCTAAACGTGCNAGATGGAAAGTCATGAGCCGTTATGACCGTGTAAACAATGCATTGGTAAAACTTGGGACTGGACGTGTCCATGGACTTGGAGTNGTCGCGTAATTCCCAGACTACTCATAAAACGCGCGATCGCGAGCAGGGCTCCGGAGAATGGCGAAGCCGGGCNTTTGACAGTGNGGCGCACCTAAGACTGGTCAATTNNCAGTGTGGNNATCGTCCGCNTTACCTGAGGCTCCGCGGCGGAAAGCAATTCCTCCGTTGAANCCTGNAATACAGTTTCGGCGGAGGAGGGGATGACACCCTTTCANTACGCAGAGGCCNAGTCACAGGGCCAGGGTTGGGTGTTAGAAATACCGCAGGGGAATTAGCACGTTCACAGGCTTTGACTATGAGACCTCGTGGAAAGGCCCCAGTTGGGGGTCTCAACGCAACGTAANGACCTGGACCAGCCCAACTTGTCGAATAAGGTGCACACCATTGGCGCGCTTTACCCGTCAGCACACCATGCCATTGCATCATCNTGGGATGGAAGTTCTGCGCCANTTCATCTGAGATAAGGTGTCGACTGCTGATNCCGACNCGAACGAAGCNTCTGCTGCATGGGCGATNGCTTGGTGAATCCAGGTGAGAACTATCAACGGAGAGNGCTCTTCTCATGCAGGATGCGCGCCAACTGCTANAGATATCTAGCGATGTTCAATTGTAGGCATCCATTTGGGAATCAGTGGGCAACGCACCTTTCAAGAACGCGCATGAGGGCTATGACAGGGNCCCCATGCAGATGGGAGCCCAGAGGCTATGGCTTGGGAACAGATCATGCTTCAGAGGATTCGAGAAGCACTGGNGTTCCAGCGCTGCGGCTCACTGATACAGAGGGCTCGTTGTGGACGAACTTCTCCTTTGAAGGAAGGGAATTCCCTTCAAAGGTCGTTCGAGGGGCAGTGAGCAGAACTCGTCCGCAAATGATTTCNACGCGCCTTANACGGCTACCGTGACCGTAAGCGCCCACGCATGTCGAACATCCTNCCCACTCACCGTCCGCGCCATNTTCAAGCANNAGAANTNCCANATGTNGTCGNCNNNCNGGGCGCACTGCTGGCAGTGGCCGCCACCTCCTGAATCGGCAAGTCGCTCGGCAAATGCAGCTGAAGACAAACAAACATTGNGCATGGTCCGTGCGCGGTTGGCGAGTATATAANGTGGGGCGCGGCATTGTTGCAACTCATACTTACCTTGATGGCATATTCCCCTTCACGTACCAGGGAATATGGGTTGTGGAGGCTCCCCATAGCACGGCGACCTTGTCCTCAGGGAGAATCTGCAACTTGTATGGCCTTCGGGTCATGCACCGTCCTAATATTTTCCTGTCCCGCTCCGGCCACTCTGGCTGGGCGGGCTTCGTTTTTGTCNTTTCGCNGTCCTAACCCTAACCCTATGGCANCCNACCAGTCGAANAGNTTTGTGGCAATGTNACTCCCATATTGGTACAAAACTTGCTNAACGCGGGGTCCACGAAGCCCACAAAGTTTTTCNNACTGAAGTCCACCGCTCACGNCCGCTTTACCAGCTCGACTCTTCCGTGGATCTCACCAGATCCCTCGAAGCCNCTTCTCAAGCGCCGAGATCAAAATTGTGAAGACATACTATGTAGGCGGNGTTATGGCGAAGCAGCGTTGAATACAATACCGTGACAGTACCTTGAACTCAGGACGANGTNGTACGTCAATCAGNGAGAATGACACTTGAATTTTTCAAGGCTACCTAAAGTAGCAGTAGCAGGGCAAGCCACGAGATGNGCTNGATACTCTTGGCGGTTTGTCAACGGTGTACCTGCCGTCTTAACCAGTGCACATTCCACACAATGCTAGTGAGCGTAGCCTGCCGGGCTCCACACACACACAGCACCGAGTACTTTATTTAGAAACACTACGAGGTGGGTCGTGGATGACCCCAGATCATGAGATGTGTTTGGGGTGCTGGCACCGATGAGCACCAGAATAACCATCTAGATATGCGAGGTCCGCACTCTTGCCCACATTTCCCGCACCAGCGGGCGNAATGTCGATGAAAGNGCTTTGGGAGTTCTGCGGTATACTTACTCCTAGCGCCCGGTGGCTTCGAATTCCCAAGAAGACNAATACATCGTGANCGNGGTACTCACCCAACNCCACGAAGGCTGTGGCAGTGACGAAAGAAGGGAGAAGGACGAGAAGACTTTCACCATTAGGGGAGATAGATTAGCTTGCNCCGTGTNGAATCTGAAAGAAGACAAATCTAGTGGGTATGACGGGTGGGGTTGAAGAAACGGCACAAAGCGAGAGAGAACATAGAGCGGCGGCGAGTTCTGAAGATCAGAAGGTCCAGTTGGAAGCCTCCACAAAGGTCGTCCTCGATCGCGGGAAGGAGGAGTATGCCCAAATTGGATGATGTCTTCAACGGAGAGTAACGGCACCTGGCCTTAGGCACAGATGCATACCTACTGCGCGAGTGAAGGCGTCCTTGGATTGGCCAGCGGTTTATCCGCCCGCGAGAACTTGAGGGCCTCTCCTCTTGTTGTGCGCGTTAGCGTAAGATCGTTTGAACCGAGAACGGGAAGTCGCAACCGGGAGAGGTGCATATGCTCACAGTGAGAATACAATAGAGTTTCAATTTCCGGTTGCGAAAGTACGAGACAGCCGCCTGTGGAACAACACTGGACGGAGATGGGTATAACATCAGCTAAGGGGCTCGGCGAAGTTCAGGGCTGGCATACCAGTTAAGGAAAACTGCCAAAGATGGCTTATTCTCGCCAGAACAACGGGGAGTATCAGATGCGATGCGAACTTGACGCAGGGCGAGCTACCNATACCGAGAACAGCCAGCGATGGCCGGGTGGAAACACAACGCAACGGAGCGCCGACATGGGAGCAAAGACTGAGAGGGAGACNTGCAGGTCCACCACTGGTCCACCGCTATGATATGGATCCGCTGATGTACAATTGACCAGNACTCTGGCGTGAAAGATGGTATCATGCCTGCATGCTTGGCCAGAAGGACTGTACGCATGGCAATGCAGTAGATGCGGCAGAAATGCCTGACCTGACTGACCATTGCCATNTGTGCATGATAGTGAGTGGACGTCGTCATCCACCGCCTTGAGCCGCNAGATTAACCGNATANGTCTCATGAGGGCATNGATTGACTGGTTCGAAATGATCCTGCTATCGACCACAGAATGAGGGATAAGACNCGACGNCGTTGCGACCGAGGGCGAACGGGAAGGAAGCCGCTGGGCCATAGGAATGAGANGTATTTCTACCGCGGCGGATTTGCGGTAGAAGGAACAGAAGCCTGGCGAGGTGCTGAAGATGGCGAATGAGAGCCATATGATTCAGAGGAATCCTTTCCTTTCCGTCTGANNTANGCGGTGGGAAGNCTATGATTGATTGAGACGGNGCAAAGATGAGATGGCTAGGGCATCTNGCGGAGGCAAATCGCGGATNTNCGAGCATGGAATCAGGCTATAGCAAGCGCTATGCATACAGCAATAAGTGAGTCCTATCGCAGAGTCAGGNTTTTCCCGAAAGACNGTCAATTTGGATGGGATACTTACATTAGAGTACATTTCTTGTGCNACTACATCATTATCTTCCCAGTGGCAGACGATATCCGCTCTTGACAAGTCCGTTAGTATGATCATGAGACATCTTGTAGATAGCACCCAGACAGCATCTCATAAGAATGATTAGATTGGGAGAATGAGCGGAGGCCACCAAGTATGACGCCTTCTGATGCTTCGAGATAGAAAGGAAGTACAGAACGCAGACCCACCTGCCGCCTTGTCCCAGATTCTCATGAATCTGTATCAGCACAACATATTTGCTAACGATGCGGTACCCAAATCATCGTTTGAAGGCAGAAAGGGTACGTTTAACCCGAAGAGAAGATGAGTAGTCCATCAATCGCAAGTGGGGTGTAGAAAGTGGGCGAGGACGTACAACCCCCGCGGTTGGATCTCCACCATCCGTTCTTTCACCCTCTCACCAAGTTCCTTCGTAATTCCCTTGAGCTTCTCTCTATCCTTGACCTCTGCCCACGCCTTGCTTTGGAGTGTGGTCGACAGGAGCATCTTCATGTAAGTCTTCAGGAGCGTCCCGTCAAATTTTGGTCTTGGTGACGCAGCATTGGAACGGGATAAAGGAGGAGACCGCAGCCCTGACTGTGGTACTTCCATGGACGTGGCACGGCGGCCTGCTAGCACGACTGAGGGGTAGAGACAAGAGCAATGCAGTTCGCGGATGAGCGCGTCGGTTGATCTGTTTGGTTTCCGTTGATCACGAAACACGTGCTATCAAGCCAGGCACAGCTCACCGAATCGCGTTAACAGCTTTGAATCGAACTTTATACCCTTCTACCTCCTCCCTTAAGGACTTTGCAGGAAGGAGGATGGCGTCAATATCGTTTCCGAGTCACGGTTTGCCCATGGACTCGTCGGCAATTGGCCTCAACGGGCAACACGAGCATGACCAGTACTATTCACCGGGGTTCGACACAAGTTCCTCGTTCCGAATGAACCCCTTGTCCTCACATCCTCCGCGGACACCCAAAACTTCGATAATTTCCAATTCTACGGTCGTATATAACCCCGGATTCGAGCCCAGCGAAGAGCAGGTGGATGAGCATCTCACGCCAGACGACCTAGACTTGGACGAGGAGGATGAGAGAGTGAAGGCAGCCGAGAAGAAGGTGATGAAAGAAGAAGTGTGGAGGGAGATTATACTCACCAGCAATGGGAGAGACAAGGCGTTTGTGAGTTCCCCTTGGCACCGATTGCAGGACTCGAGCACTGACGGGTCCGGCCCACAGAAACTGATACAGTATTCAATACGGGTATATCTGCTGTTCCATGCTTCTGTCGCGGGCAGTCGATGGCTTAGAACAGCCAAGAAATCTGATTGGAGTGTCAGTCTTGTTGAGCGCTTAACGTCGACTGCGTCAGGTCTATCATTTACCAGGTGTTTACTGAATTGGATCTCTTGCCGCTGTCGCCCCTCCTGACGCCTCCCTTGAAACTTTTAGGAAACTACTGCTCCTTTTCAACTGGCTTCACCCACTGACGATAATCCGAGCGAAACAGTTTGAGAATGGACCTGTGTCTTTGGGAAGCTCAACGCCGTCGAAGAAGGCGGCCAAGCCCCAGTCGTTCTTGCAGACTGCAATGAACGCGCCACCACCCGTCCTCCTGGAGCTGATCAATGCCGGCGCGGACGACCTTGCAACCCTTGCACGGTTGGGTCTCATTGGAAAGAGGACGGGGTCCAAAGCAGAGAAGTTCTCTGACTGGTGTTTCTTCTTCGCGACACTGGTTAGCCTTGTCGAGAACGGCGTAGAGCGCCAAGTGATCACGAGCCTTCAAGCTGAAGGTACGTTGATTGCCTATACTCTTACGTTCAAGCCCTCACGGTGTGGCNTACGGCACCGCACTACCATCACCTAGTTGAAGGAAGGATGTACAACGAATCTATGTCGGGAGCGACGTCCAAATCCAAGCCGAAAATCTCGAAGATAGACGAGAAGGAGCTAACAAGACTTCGGAAACAAGACTACTGGTTGCAGGTTACTCGGGCGAAGCTTGTCATGGACTTGATTTTCGTTTGTAAGTTCTTATCTGCCATGCCTTCGCTATGTGGATACTCACTGGAACCTTCTCTTTCCCATACAGCTTACAGTGTGTTCAATATAAAGAGGGCTGCCGCAACGATGACGGCTTTCTCGGGGCTGGCCTCTGCTGTCTTAAGGTATAGAACGTCCGTCTCAGCATAAAGGCTAGTGAGCTCACCTCCATTTTCGTAGCTCTGCGAAGCTTTACGAAAAGCACAAGAACAGTCTGGTGAAGGCCTTACTGTCGTCATCATCGTCGATTGAGGCTGCACTCTTTCCCTTTGTCTTGCTCAATTTNATATACCATTTTACCGTACTTTTGCTTTCGACCACTCTCTGAGATACACNNNAGCNTNCNNATNNNCNTCNNTCNNTCCNNTGNCCTNGNNGA
>JANDKE010000016.1:0-11265 GCA_027627275.1 Coprinellus aureogranulatus | reverse complement strand
CTCTGAGAGCGACGATCGTCCTGCTTTGCATGTATACTATTCGAGGTTATGTGAACGGGTTTATATTGGGAATGCAGCTTCCGTTAGTCACAAGACCTAGAACAGACGCCACTTGGAGGAAGGCTGTTGCTCGCTTTTCGGTGGGTTGCCTGACGATGGAGATGCTTCAGGAGTACGCCTGCTTGCTTCGAGGGCAGTGATGTCATCTTCCAGGGCCTTGATGCGCGCTTCCGCCTGTTCCATATAGCGTTCATGCGAAAGATTCATCTGCGTTAGCCGCAGGCCCTAGAATGAGCGCCACGCATATTTCGATCGGTCTTCAACAAAGAGATTCCACTGAGTCACCCACGAGATATATGGCAGACCCCAAGAGGAATATGGGTGCCATTGCGGGTACAGTTTCAGTATAGAACTGAGCATGCCTGGAGTTGGGGGACGCAGAGTAGTTACGCCTCAGACGCCAGCAATTGGCCTTGGCCGTGAACCGCGTTCGGAGCGTTCCTACTCCTAATCTTGAACTCAACAGACGAGCAGCCATTGTTCAAAAGCTGTGAAGAAGCTGTGAGGTCATTTGTGGGAGAATAGAGCCCATATCAACGCACCTTGGCGAGAGAGAACGACGAGGTTGGTGTCGAAGGATGCAATTCCTGCCAACCGCGTCTTCGTGTGATGCACCCGTGAGAACGACATACCGTCAGGAGCACCTGAGGCAAAGTGCCTGCCCCGTTGCATGACCCCAGAGGAGCGGTCTAGGAGCAAACAAAAGGGTCAGGAAAAGGGTGGCAACGCTCCCGTACACGCCCTCCCCAGACCCCAGAATTGAGCAACATTGCAAGGGAGGTGGCTGTGCTGAGCAGCAATCACAGTCGTTTGGCGTGCGACCTGGTGGATTGTTTGGCATTTACGTCGCTCACAACCGCCTTTTCTTGCCCGCTGTCCTTCTGAAGCATTAGGCGCTCAGCTTCCTCTCTCTCTTCTCTTTTTCCCTCCTCCTTGCTGGCGAAGGTTGGAATAGAAAATGGAACTCCCAAACGCCTACCGTCAGCCTTCTCAGGACCTCATCTCCCTCGCAACACCGGCCATCGAGTACAGCGAGAAGAATCCCCACTTCCAACCCACGCCGCATCCAACGGCGCCCCCTACACAGCCTAGCAGGCCTCCACATTCACACAGGTCGCACAGACCTAGCCTACACTCGGCGGGAACGCGTTCAGGAGGCTCTGGCCACCACCACAAGTCGTCAAGAAATCTTGTACGCCCGCCACATGGCCATGCCCCTTCACGATCATCCCGTCCGCCAGCGAGCTCAAGAATAGCTTGGCGACTCAAGCCATGGCTTCCCGTTATCCTTTACGCTGTCACCACTATCGCGTTCATTATTGCCTTTGCATTGTATCGGACGGAATTGTTTGCTCGTGAGTGCGTTTCCATTGCGGCATTGGCATAGTGATTCCTAACATTATGCTGCTAGTCCTTGACGAACTGTCCTTCTGGTTACGCGCTGACGAGTCGTACGGTCATGCTGTGCTCTTCTTCCTTATTTTCCTGACCACGATTCGTGAGTTATCATCGATGACGATGCCTGTTCTCCGTTTATGGCCTGTACTGACACGAATAATTCGCAGCGCCGATCCCTCTCTATTCCACGCTTATAATCTTATCGGGCTATACCTTTGGGCCATGGGCTGGAGCTATCATCTCTTACTTTGCGGCGCTCCTAGGTGCTCTGGTCGTATTCATCGTCTCCCGTCTACTTTTCCGGGATTCTATCGGGAAATGGCTCAGCTCCCAGACACGGATAAAGCGCGTCGTTCGGGCAATCGAAAAGCGCCCGAAGCTTCTTTTCCTCATCCGACTGGCGCCCTACCCCTATAATGTCATGAACTGTCTGCTTGCCGCCTCGCCCACCCTCACCCTGCACACCTACACCGTCTGCACCGCACTGTCGCTCTTCAAGGTTATCATTCATACCAGCGTCGGGGCTTCAATCCACTCGTTCAGGGATTACCACGTAACGGACCCTGATTCTGTTGACGATGAAAGCAACGCTGATTACTTGGCTCGGTTGTGGAGTATCATCGGGATTCTCCTCTGCCTCGTGATCCTCGTCTACCTGTCAGTCGTCGCTCGACGCGCGGTTGATGAAGAGCTCGACGATGACCCTATCATCTCTCGGGACAGTGAAGAGACCGAAGCCTTCTTATCAGCATCGTCAATTGACGTAGAGTCAGGCCTCGCCTCTCCAGAGGAGCCTCCAATGGCAGAAATACCTTTCAATGCACCGTATCGGATGGTAACATCGCCATTCCGACCTCCTTTACCTTTGGCTCCGGATACCCCAGCTTCTTCGCCGGGACGCTGGTCATAAGGTTTACCCTCTTTCATCCCCCATTTACCCAACTCGGACTGTCCCTAATCCGGGCCACGCCCTCCGTTCATCTCCTTGGATCGATTCCGCCACCCTCCCTTATCGTCTACAACTCGCCACTTCCCTAATCTATGGACACGTCACCTTCAGCCAATATCACGGTTTCTCACCTGACCCGACACCAGCACTTCACGCTCTCTTGCACTACGACTATCGTTTACGCTACTCATTCGTTATATTGGACTATAGTATACATAATCCCGAGCCGCGCCTTCTCTCCCTGGTCTCTTCCTCGTTCATGTGGCTTTCGGGAACTTACTGTTGGGTTTTGGGTCCTCTTTATTGCCCCACTTTATGTGCATGTATATTCGCGTTCTTCTTTTCCTTGCGGACCTCTGAATCTCTCCCTTATACTTCCATTTTCTCTAGGAACCTGCAAAAATTGTACTTTATAGTATTACACACGTCACGTCTCTTCACTTACACCTCCCATCGACCTTTCCCCATTCATTCTGCTCTTCGTCCTGACACTCACGCTCCCCGTTCCACCTGGCCTGATTCATCCTCGTCGTTCCTCATATAGGGCTATTGGACCAGATACTTGTTACCGTACTCGCAGGCCTGCACTCATATTCGTTTATCAAATAAGATCTGCCTATCTAGATAGGAAAGAAAGCGGCCTGATCTGACTCAGTCTTTCGTCTTTCGTTCTACCTGCTCACAAACTTCAGCATAGCTTCAAGGTCCAAGCAACCCATCTCGCTTCGCTGGTGCTCACATGTCCGACCGAACCATGTGGATTGGGATGTTCGCTCGTCAAATGTGGAAACTGTGTATCGCCTCTCAATGACCTACCCAGAATCTCCACCTACCTGCTAGGTTCTTCCCAGCTCTTAACTGGGCCTTCCGCACCGCATATCCCCCACCCTCCATATCCACTTCTAAATCGGAGTAGAGATGCGATTTCATCCCTGTGTAGTCACTGTAATGTACACGGGTAATCAGCGCTCGTGGCACTGACCCTCAGCATTCTCCAATGAGCCGTTCACGTCAATGTGAAAAGGTAGGTTGGGCGGCTCTTCGCGGTCGCGGTCACGGCAGTGCATTCCCCTATCTAACACCTTGCCCTGCCATTTTCCCTCCCTCATCGAGAAAAGGTACCTCAGGTCGGTATCGGTAGGTGAGTGAATATGCATTGCACCTTTGACTGTCCGTGGCGTCGACAAGCCCCATCTTTGACGCTGAAGCCTGTTCAAAAATCCATTGCATAGCATCTTCCGCTGTAAACGAAAGGTGCGGTTGGACTCCAGAGTTACATCAACGGACTTGGGCAAGCTACAGTCGACACAATCTCGAGCATCTCAATTTGTAGACATGCGAATGACCGGGACACCAACCGCCGATGGCTGCAAGTAGACGAGCAAACTCCGTGAGCAAGGGATGGAGCAGCAAGTATGTAACACCTATGCTTCGCGACTTCGAAACAGAAAGTCTAGAAGGGTTGATTGAGCGCACAGCGGAAGTAAAGATTACAATTCCGAGTATCCTCGACATCCCCCTTGGGCATTTTCTTTTGAAGACCGAGGTGTTCAGAGGCTCTTTGTGGTTAACCGAATTGTCCTTCTGGCTGAGCGGGATGGTTGTCACCTGCCAGTGGGACGAATGAATGCGTATACAGATGAATTCGGTAGGTCGCGCACCGGATGGGTCAAGAATCTCACAAATCGCTCGACGCTGGTCTTGGCGCAGCGTACGGGGGCAGTGGACCTTGGGATTGCGAGAGACCAGCGTAGATTTAGGGCGCAGATTCGTCGACGCTTGATTGAGACGAATTAGGCGGAGACGCTCTCGCTAGGCTGCGGGGATAGCAGAAAGATGCCCCGAACCCCATAACGGCATTCGGTCAGATAAACTTATAGTCCATATCGAGGGGGATGCCAGTGCATTCTTTGGGACTCATGTCGTGACAGTCGTGGTTAGTGGACCTGTGACCTTCGGGAGGGCAGTACACCTCTTACAAGACGGCCTCTATACGAAGGTGGGTACGAATGAGGGCACAACCGGTCTTGTGGACGATGCTGTGCGAAATAGAGTCTAGGCATGCATACAATCATTTCGGATTCATATAACCCTGGTTCACCTACGCCTCATTGCCCGTAGCGTGGCGATATTGTCCACCGGCGGGCGCCATCAACCTTTATAGTGTGAGCAAGTCCCAGTCACGACCCTGCAACTAGCAATTTCTCAGTGAACCACAGTAGGATCTGTAGGAACTTGGGAATGACTTGGGCAACACGGTTGAAATGAAAGCTTACGAAGGTACTGCAATGTCATCGAGGATCAAGGCCGCCCAAGATTATCGCTTTCAGGATAAAAGTCCAATCAGTCCCAGCATACCAAGCACGCGATGCTAAATAGGTCCTCGGTGCGTGCAGTAAGCGCTTACGGCCGTACTTGGGGGGCTGCCCCACTGCATCTCCTCATCCTTTCCAATCAGATTTTCTGTGTGGATAGCGTAGGATGTCTAGGATGGCCACAGTAGTTACCTACGTGGAGACGTACAAGGGGCTCCAGATTTGCTGATTGAGGGATCGCCCTCAAACCTTGTGTTCTCGAGATCAGCGCTACCCAGCGGAAGAGTTAACTTCCACCGCCGTCGCACGGTGGGCCTGTTCGGGTGGCCGTGGCGGGTCATTTCTATGGGCATCCCTTGGCAGCACTCAACGACGCGACATGCAGACGAGGGCAGGCGACTTGGACTTATGGCGGTATCGGCGCAGCTGCCTGCAGTGGTCCGAACGGGCGATTGATATGCAGCTGGAGCTGCTGGACGGGAGTGGACGGGGCTGCTTATCGAAAATTTGTCTCCGCGCAAGGCTTAAAACAATTATGACGCAGCGCCCACCTTAGTGTCACCGGCGGAAGGAGGGAACGCTTCTTATGTAGGACCCTGGATCCAGAACTATTGAGAAGCTGGAATTAGGGGGTAGGGATCTGCATTTATTTCCTGGCTCCGGTGCTTCGCGCGCATCTTTGCAGTGCCGGGTCATTTCCTCGCTAAACGAACTAAAAGGGTGGCGGGATTATTTTGCCACTTCTCCCCTCACCTTCCAGTAGAATATCGCATTGAATCACCTTTGAAGTCGGTAACCAAGTGAAGATAAAGCAACATCAGCGTGCGAGTACCCGGAGGGTGTGGTGTTGCATGCAAGAAGGTTTCATGCATCCCATGGCCGAGAGAGAGCCATGCTGAGGATGATCACGATTGCTGAACGTCATCCAGGAAAAAGCCGGGCCGTTTGATCGATCGTTGACTCCACGTGACAACTGATCCCTTACTTCAACCGATAGAAGACAAACGGAATTAAGAGGTTTCCCAATCCGGGGTCCACGATCTATACTTCCGAGGTCCATGAGCGAACTGGCGCTTGACCATGCCGTAGAACTGTGTGTATGGCCAAAGGATGCCAAAGGGCGGTAGTCCAGCAGCGGAGGGGTGAAACGGAAGTCCTTGTACCTTCAGTAGTAATTCTGACACGCTGACTTGTGTTTGGAATGGGTTCATTATTTGCAAGGAGCTCGAGGATGGCACCCGCATGCCAAATACCACAGTGAAGCGACTCTCCGGCATGTTCACGCCTCGAACAGGCGTAAATTCCGATAATGGAGGGTGACGTATGGAGTCCAGTCTGGTCGGTCCTCTGTGCAAGAGGACCGCAATCAGCTCCCATGCCTGGACAGATATGTATGGTGCAATACGCTTCACTAGAGCTGCACCATGCTGCATACATGTTTGGTTGCCTGAATGTGTGCATGCGGAAAAATCACGCACGTTTCTGCTAAGCATACACCATTCTCCTGGATAACGAATGCTTGCAGAGCATGGCGGGTAATGTTTACGGGTGAGGGGATTGTGTTACTGCCCTTCACTGCCTCGGAGCACATACTGAATTGAACCAGCCACAGATGTCGAGGTGGCCTTTTTGATGCGCTTCTAATGACCGAATTCTTACCAGTGATAGAGGGCGGCGGCCCGATACTTCTAAGGTCTTTTGTTCCGCCGAGCGAACAGCATGTTAAGAACTGATTACGGATATATCGATGAACGTTACTGGCCTTGACGTCGACGAGGGCCGCCAACTACTGTATGTGTCCGATATATCACCTGCTCACGTACTCTCGAGTTCTCCTCCCACAGGTGATGAACGTTTAAGACCCTAAACTTTGATTCCGTTTGTGCTCCAAAATGCTGGACAAGGTAGTTGCGGAAGGCGTGCGTTCACGAGGAGGAAGCAAAGGGGGATCGCTCCGCCTTGTAGTTCAAACTGGCCTGCCCTTAGTCACTGTCTTGCGAATATCAGCATCCTTCGCGCAATAGGGGCATAACGAGGCGTAACAATGTACGTTATGGTTGAGATAACAAAAGCGACATGGGTGCGATGGTCGCAACCCGAGTGACGGAGACCACATCCATGTGTATCAGCGCCTATCTATTTGCATGGGTAATTGCGTTTGATATGCTATTGATACTTGCTCACACTTTCTGATACCTCATCTCTGAAGCGCTCGTCCAACCTCCATCAACATGATTATCGCATTGCCCCAGATGCGAAAACACATTGAAGTAGAAATTTCCCAAACGGAGGTATGTGCAACCATTTCGTTTGACGTTGACGGCGTGCTGTGCAGAGACCATGAGTGCGGGACTGAGGACCATGGGTAAAATAGTCCGTGTTTGGGTTAGACTATCCATTCCGGTGCGACACCCACAAGGTCCACCGTTCAAGTGACTCCCACCCCCCCCAATTTGGCGCGGTGGACCTGGTGGTCCACGGCAGTCATTGCCCCACCTCTCCCATAACGAACCGGGCGTTATTGGGCGCAAAACACATTACCCATCCCTCCCCATATGCGTCAGAGCCACGATGTCGGATTCAATCCTCCCAGCTAGGTAGGCAGACGCATGTATCCAATGGCCGTCGCGCTGCCGTTGGTGCAGGTAAGCCGAACACCGCTGGGCTTGACGAATTGCGATTACCTGACTGAAAACCTCGTCAAAGGATGTCCAATTGTAAAGTAGACCATCACACACACATTGCAAGCCCCTTCACGTCACAACTTGTATCGTCCATGTCCGTTGCTATTGTTCCAGGTCACGAAATTATTCCGCGCATAACAAATCGCTGTCAGTGAGCCGTCGAGCCATATGTCGAACTTCAGCCACCCGCTCCCGTAGTCCCAATAGAGAAGATCGCCCGCAAGCACGGCGCCACCATCTGAGCGGATATATAACAGGATGATAGACGGCGAGAAGGACCCTGACTTCTTCGTCCAGCCTCTTTCGCGGACGTCCGTAACCGCATTTGGTGCCGCTCCCACCAATCCGAGCCTGCCTACTGCCATTTTGGTCGACCTGTCTCAGCCTTCTGCCTCTCTGCCACATTTTCTCTCGCTGCCGCCACTGTGTACGTGTTTGTGACTCCCTGCGCTGCGTGGATACAAGACAACGGTGTGTAAAGTGTGGTATAGGTTTTTCCGATGGCAGTGTGAAAGATTACAAGCCCGGGTGAGCCTTGCAGTCTTGCTTGTGTACTTGGAGTTTGGGGTAGTACACTTGGTGGGAAACCTGTTCTCGAGGCGCACCCTATAATCCGGTGTGAGATTTAGCGGCGTGTTCGAGCTTCTCTGTTTCTCGGATTCGTGTATTTCTCTCCCTCGATTCCGGCGAGAAGGATACCGAGAGGTGTCCGGCTTGATTATCAGTGACTTTGAGCGTGTGGGCGTGCAAGATGGTCCTGTTCATCATCTCCATTATCAGGTCTATGATGAGGACAGTACAGCTACAGCTGATTGAGAAATCAGAAAGGATGGGTTTTCTGAGCGCTGCTCCTCCAAGTCTGCAATTGGGAACAACGGACGAACTAAACTTTATCCTCATTACGGGACCTTGGTTGAGGGCATTGCATCACGGCGAGACCCTCGGCGTTGGTAAGTGAGCCGCACTATGCTCCCGCTTTCTGATTTCGACGACGCTTGGTAAAACAGGCCGCGATGCCAGTCATCAACAAAAGGTCGGTGCATGTCTTGGAGGCGCCAGGGGGATTTTCAAATCACGCAGAATGTGGGAGATGTGTCAGTAACGTTACTACTCGTCGCATAATTGTCAAACGCTGATATGTATCGTGCGCATGAACGGAAATCTCAGAGCGGCGTGTCGTTCGACCCTTTAGCGATGGGAGTGTCAAAGCGGTTGTGATACAGGGCTACGGCTGGAAATATCATTACCGCGTCAAAGCCCACGGCTGTGAATGAGCGGATTATCCGAGCCACCAGCGAGATCACTGCGCGTTTGTGCTCTGGGTCGCTGTGGGAGTGGGGTCAGATGCAAGCCAACCACATGGTGACTGCCATGGAATGGGAGGATATCTACGAAGATAGCTATAGCCAAACGGACTGAGCAAGTATGCGCCTTCCATTCACCCACGTTCTGCCCTCCACTCGAAATCTAATCTCGCACTCTCGCTGCGCTGATATTTCAGGTTAACATCATATCGCCGTCCACCGCGCACACTGCGCGATATTAAACGGACCCATTTGGCAGTCGTGTAACCTCACGCAAACGGTCTCTGAGGAAACTCTCCATGTTCTTCACACCAACTTACCAAGCCTGCACAAATGCAGGCCATGTCGCACCCAATAGTACTCGCAGTGGCTATCTCGGGAAGGTTAATGTTGGGGCCTGCAGGACATGCAGCAGCGCTTCACCGTCTAGATTGCTCCCACACAATTAGCCAACGGCGACGTGCTCAACACGCATTTCCTTACGCACGATGAAATACTGGAAANGNCTAGCTTGTGTGTACGGCAGCAAAACTACTGAGTGATTCGCTATCGACCATCCGCCGATGCTGACAGCATCGAGAGGATCGCGACAGAGCATCTCGTTAAAGCGCTTAACGTAGGCACCCGAATCAGCATCCAATCGTACCCAACGGTCGGAGATTTCGGTGCGCTTCTGACCAGCCTTAGCCATATCCATACTCCTATTCGCGACAAGTACGTACTCCTGGCCACGGGGGCAAAAGGGCAGTTACGTTCAGACACCATAACGAGACTTGAAATGTTATCTCGTTTCCCTCCTTCCACTTTCGCGCACCCAGGTCCCAGGCTCCCAAGTCGTGTTGTCCATGCTTGACATAACTTTACACAGGATCTAGAACTCTGTGCCACAAAAACAGCAAGGGNGCACGGAGAAGTGGTGTGGGTTTCTCGGCGCGCGCTCGCCCCGTTGGAGAGAGATATGGTGTACGTATGTGCGGTCCCAAGTGACGAGAGGGTACAATTAAGTGACGTTCATACACCGGTCCATCGGACTCGCTGCGCAATGCCACACCACAGTTAANCTTTCCCTTGTGTACCTCACACAAGTCCCTTTCCTTTCTCTTTTGTCCCCAACACCCCATCCTATCTTGGCCGAGAATGGTCACAGTACCCGCGCCTCGTTCTCGCGGAATCAAACCTAGTCAGTCCTGACTCCAGCTGACTGCTGTGAAGCTCGGGTCACCCGGTCTGCGTGGTTGTCTGCAGAGCTTGTTTCCTGGCAGAAATGAGTTCAGTACACGGAGTAGAATGAACTATGGGTACTGCGGAGGGAGGAGATATGAAAGACTCGATCATGAAATCCCCTTTGGCGATCCCGAGCGAGGTAGAAAGCATCTAGATGTGAGAAAGTCGTAAAGATCGTTCGTTTCGTTTGATTGTATGTAGCAAGGTAATACACATGTGAGGAGAGAGTGGAGGAGAAAGGCGGANAAAGGCACAGCGTTACCGCGAGCAAGATATACAGCATGGCGTCATGGGAGAGAGAGAGGAGAAAGAACAAGATATCACACGAGATAAGAGCAACAGAGCTTCAGTCGGTCGATCGGGCGCGATGGGGATGAAACGGGGTGGGGGTGAAGGGAATAAAGAAAGGGGCACAGCAGCGAGATGACGATCGAGAGAAGGACGGCAAATAGATAGCAGGCCAAGTCCATGCACGAAAAGAGTCAACGGGGGGTAACAAAAAAACGACATTGCGCCTCTGAAAAGCAAAAACAAAAGAGGGTTTTGTGTGCGCAACGTGCTNGCATGTCAAAAGATAATGGAAGGACCCGCTCGCGGATAGCAACTGAACACAAAGAGGACCAAAAAGGAGACGAAAGACTACCTGGTTGGCTGAGCAAGAAAGAGATCCAAAGATAGCAGTCGGGGGTCTATGCGCGTAGAGGGGTATGGGGGGTGGATAGCGTTGACGATCATGACGATAGCTTTTTGGGGGTATCGACGACGACGGCGAAGGAAAGGACACGGCGGCGCGCCTTACATCTCTCCTGGTGTTTTAGAGTACTGCATGGGCTGCAAGTGTTCGTTCATCTGCACAAACCCAAAGTCCGGCGAAACTAAATCAGGCAAGGAAGACCAGTCAGCATATGGACTCAAAGAGACCGTGGCAAATGAAGAGTTGACAAAAGAAGACCCAAGGTGAAGGCAGAAGACGAGAGAGTGTTGTGATCAACGGAAGAAAGAAGGCGGTCGAGAGAGAGAGAAGGAAGCAAAACGGAGGGAACGGAATGTGAATGATGAGGTGGTTGAGGCCACAGGGCACGCGTAAATTGATAAATGAAGTCGCGCTTCCGCTCTCGCGACCGTCGGCGCAACAAGAGTGCTCGAGCAAAGGAAAAACTGTCGCTCAAGTTTGAGAAAGAAACTCACATCGGTTAATATCCGTATCTCCGTAATCTCCAGTCAATGGAGGCGTGTTCGCCTGACTGCTGCTCGTATGGCTTGCGGCGCTGATACTGGAGGTGCTAGTGCTCGGCCTCCCATTTCTGTGACTCCAAGTATCTGCTCCTCCT